>JAWZYU010000702.1:0-83423 GCA_038380435.1 Ryuthela nishihirai
TCTCCCGCACACGGGGCCACGGCTTAACGTCCCATCTGACGGACGGCGGCCTTTCCAAGCCCATCGGTGTCCCCTACTGACCGTGGGCAGGGCGGGGAATTTTGCGGAGATAAATCTGATCTCAACGCTGACTCAGCTGGGACTCGAACCTGGGAACTACAGATTACGAGCCGCAGCTCAGAGGTAAAACAACCCAACCTAAAATAAAACACATCCAAATCGACAATTTTCCCGATCAACCTGAAACAAAATGGTTTTCCGAAAAGTAAACAACTGCGCTGGAGACATCCCCTCTTTTTCCCGCTGTACGAAGAGGGAGACTGAGCAGGTGGTCTCGAGAGGAGGAAGGGGAAGAAGATGTACAACCTCCTCCTCCTCATCTACCTACATTCTTCCGGTGGCAACCACCTAGCGAGAAAACGTTCGCTGCTTAGGCGAGGTTAAAAGGGAAAAAAATAACAGCAAATTCGGAAAGATCATAAATTGTAACTTGAACCGTTCTTAGTCTGGGAAAACTGAGAAAGGGAGATAGATAGAGAGATACGAGGGGGGGGGGGGGGGCGCGATTATGTTAAGAGCATTCGCACGGGTCGGTGGGGGAGAGTGGAATTGGTAAGTTTTCCCCAGGGACATAGTATAATTTATGAAGAAGGGTAAGTTGAAAATGTTTTGGGTGCATCGTAGATTTTCAGCAAGTAAAGTTGACATGGTACAGTCGCTCAAAAAAAGAAGTATCCGAACACTATGGTTGATTACAGAATTCAAAAAAAATATCTGGCAATGTTTTTTTTTTTAAATTAGTGATCTGACAACCTTCCTATCACGTGACACGAATGTTGCCAGATTACTAATTTCTAAAAAAAAATCGTTGCCAGATATTTTTTCTGAATTCTGTAATCAACCACAGTGTTCGGATACTTTTTTGAGGGACTGTACTGGAGCATTGCGTAGTTTATCTGCCTGCTTGGAAATTCTGATTTTTTTTATCTTTAGTGGGGTTTGGAGAACGGGGGGGGGGGGGGGGCGATTCATTATTTTCCATGATATCTTTTTTTTTCTCTCAGCGGCTGTTGGGGGAGCAGTCGGTAGTCCGCCAGGCTCGTAATCTGCAGTTCTCAGGTTCGAGTCCTTCCTGGGCTAGCATCCAGTTTTATCTCCGCAAACCTCCAACCGCACGCACACACATCCTGCCCAAGGTCAGTAGTGACACCGATGAACTTTGAAAGTCTGCCGTCCGTCGGATGGGATGTTATGCCGTGGACCCCGTGTGCGGGAGAGCCCTGTGCACGTTAAAGAACACGCTGGATGGCCTTGACGGGAGGCTACCATCTGCCTCCCAACAGCTGTTACAGAGGGTCCCCTTCCCCAACCTTCTCTGAGCCTTCGAGGTCTTTGTGACTTGGCCATGTAGCCCATTGTGTGCAAAAGAAACGCTGTTCCGAAGTAAAACTTCCTCAAATCAACTTATCTACAAGAAAAATAGCCTCAGGAAAATCCAATAAAAAACAAACTCTTTCTAAAAATATACCTCACTGAGAAAATCCTCTCCCCCTTCACAAAAAAAAGGAGACACATGCGCCGACTAATCCCCCCCCCATCATCTCGAGGTCTCTCCATCTCCCCGCGAGCACGAGGAGGGAGAGGATCTAGGATCCGGAGACAGCTTCATCCGAGAAGTGGAAGGTAAACACGGTTTGACCAAATGACAAACCTGACTCGCCTCCCGCTGCTATATTTGACGCATCACATGACAAACACACGCACGCACGTCACAGCGCGTGCAGAGTGACGCAATAGCAGCAGGCGAAGCCCTCCCATCTTCACTCAAGCTACTCCTCCCCCCCCCACAACACGAGGTCCAGTCTCACACATTCGACATCTTCTCCATCCTCCCCCTCCCTTCCAACAAGGCTCTTTTCTTTTCCCACCTATCTCCCCCCCACCGTCATCGTCGGCGAAAAGTTTGCACTACACTTGTAAGAGCGGCCATGCTGATTTATGTCACGTGACATTTCTCTACGAGCACTTAACGCTGTCGACGTAGAGAAAAAAAATTGCAGTTTTGTTCATCAGCCTCGATTCCGCGATGACTCTCTGATTAGAATTCGGAAGTGGAATTCTGCAAGCACCACTGGCATTCAAAAAAAACACACCAAAAATTGTCGAATTTATTAGTTTCGATTTTTTTTTTAAATACTTTGAGAAGTAATCAATTTGCATTCCAAAAAAGGTTTTGAAACCATCAAATGAGTTTCCAATAAGGTAAGGAAGTGATTAACATTCCGCTTAAAAAAGATCACTGCCTACAGATTTGAGCGTCACTATTCTCTGGGCGGTGGTTGTTTTATCTCTGAGCGGCACTTTTTTGCACTCAGTGGGCTAAATGGCCAGGTCACAAGGACCCTGAAGGCTCAGAGAAGGTTGGGGGAGGTGACCCACTGGAACAGATGTTGGGAGACAGATGGTAGCATCCCATCAAAGCCATCCAGCGTTGGGTTGTTTTACCTCTGAGCGGCACGTTTTTGCACACAATGGGCTAAATGGCCAGGTCACAAGGACCCCGAAGGCTCAGAGAAGGTTGGGGGAGGGGACCCACTGGAACAGCTGTTGGGAGACAGATGGTAGCCTCCCGTCAAGGCCATCCAGCGTGTTCTTTAACGTTGGGTTGTTTTACCTCTGAGCGGCACTTTTTTGCACACCATGGGCTAAATGGCCAGGTCACAAGGACCCCGAAGGCTCAGAGAAGGTTGGGGGAGGGGTGGAACAGCTGTTTGGAATCAAATTTTCAAATTTCTAGCATAAAAATCATTTGTAACATTTGTTTGAAATTTTGAAATTTTCGAAATATTACACCGCTAGAGAGCATAATTATACCTTTTTGAGAGATAGGGAAAGTGCAAATCGTAATATGTCATGAATACCTATCCAACATAAGAATAATTTTTAATTTATCTGTATAAAAAATAAGTTCAATGTCTAAAGAGGTAGAGACAGACAGACGCCAAAGTGAAATTATAATCTCGTTTCGTCTTTTTAAGCGAGATAAAAAATAGATATTTTGAGAGATTTCAATGAAATCTTCAATCATCTGTTGTTGTTTTTTTTATCTGTAGAAAAAATACGATACAATGCAGACGAAATTAATTGTTTACTGCAAATTTTATTGGAAGAAAGCAAAAAACACTCGCATCGTCTTATTCACGCGCATTTAAACGCTTTCCCTAAAAAAAAATAAACAAAGAATATTTGCTTTTCAATTTCAAAATATTTAAAGTTTCTTCATATTTTAAAAACGGAAAAAAAGAATCCATCAAGTGTCCGGGGCTCTATTGGCTCGTTTTGTAGCGCGCCAGGCTCGTAATCTGCAATTCCCAGGTTCGATTCCCACGTCTGTCAGCGTTGAGATTTATCTCCGCAAAACTCCCCGCCCTATTCTCGGCCATTTTCTCGGTTTGGAGAGCCACCGTCCGTCAGTGGGACGTTAAGCCGTGGTCCCCGTGTGTTGGAGAGCCATATCCTGTGCTCGCTATTCACGCCTTGACGGGACGCTACGATCTGTGTCCCAACAGCAGTTCCAATGGGTCACCCTCCCCCAACCCTCTCTGAGCCTTTGAGGTCCTTGTGACTTGACCATTTAGCCCATTGTGTGCAAAAAAGTGCCACTCAGAGGTGAACCGAACCCATACAGTTTCTACTTCCATCTCTAGTAAGGTCAATCCCCCTCTTCCGTCATCTGCCAGCCTCTCCCAATCCGTTAATGTCTATATTTAGTGGCGTGACAAACGCATCCTTTTTCCCTCCCCACCAGATGGCGCTGGTGATGGATGACCGCATCCAAACTGCGTTCTTGTCACCAACTTCGCAAAGCCGGATTTCGTCTCTTACTCTCGAAAAACAAACTTTGTTTTTGCCATTAAACTTTCACTTCCACAAGTTCTCTCTCTTTTTTTCCCCCCTCAAAAAAGAAACACGAAAAATTCTGTTTACCTGCATTTTTTTTTCAGTCGGTGAAAAGAATGATCACATCGGTCTCGAGGCACCTCGGTTTGCACGACATCGCTTCGACTTTCAGTAAATATGACAATTGGTTAGTTTTACCTCTGATCTGAACTTTTTTTGCACAAAATAGATTAAATAGCCTGGTCACAAGAACCCCGAAGGCTCAGAGAAGGTTGGGGGAGGGAACCCACTGGAACAGCTGTTTGGAGACAGATGATAGCCTCCCGTCAAGGCCATCCAGCGTGTTCTTTACGTTGGGTTGTTTTACCTCTGAGTGGCACTTTTTTGCACACAATGGGCTAAATGGCCAGGTCACAAGGACCCCGAAGGCTCAGAGAAGGTTGGGGGAGGGAACCCACTGGAACAGCTGTTTGGAGACAGATGATAGCCTCCCGTCAAGGCCATCCAGCGTGTTCTTTAACGTTGGGTTGTTTTACCTCTGACTGGCACTTTTTTGCACACAATGGGCTAAATGGCCAGGTCACATGGACCCCGAAGGCTCAGAGAAGGTTGGGGGAGGGAACCCACTGGAACAGCTGTTTGGAGACAGATGATAGCCTCCCGTCAAGGCCATCCAGCGTGTTCTTTAACGTTGGGTTGTTTTACCTCTGAGCGGCACTTTTTTGCACACAATGGGCTAAATGGCCAGGTCACATGGACCCCGAAGGCTCAGAGAAGGTTGGGGGAGGGAACCCACTGGAACAGCTGTTTGGAGACAGATGATAGCCTCCCGTCAAGGCCATCCAGCGTGTTCTTTAACGTTGGGTTGTTTTACCTCTGAGCGGCACTTTTTTGCACACCATGGGCTAAATGGTCAGGTCACAAGGACCCCGAAGGCTCAGAGAAGGTTGGGGGAGGGGACCCACTGGAACAGCTGTTTGGAGACAGATGATAGCCTCCCGTCAAGGCCATACAGCGTGTTCTTTAACGTTGGGTTGTTTTACCTCTGAGCGGCACTTTTTTGCACACAATGGGCTAAATGGCCAGGTCACAAGGACCCCGAAGGCTCAGAGAAGGTTGGGGGAGGGGACCCATTGGAACAGCTGTTGGGAGACAGATGGTAGCCTCCCGTCAAGGCCATCCAGCGTGTTCTTTAACGTTATGTTGTTTTACCTCTGAGCGGCACTTTTTTGCACACCATGGGCTAAATGGCTAAGTCACATGGACCACGTAGGCTCAGAGAAGGTTGGGAGAGGGGACCCACTGGATCAGCTGTTGAGAGACAGCTGGTAGTCTCCCCTCAAGGACATCCAGCGTGTTCTTTAACGTGCGTATGATATGACCCTCCTGCACAGGGGGCCACGACTTTACGCCCCATCCGACGGACGGCGGCCTTTCCTCAGTCTTCTCTTGTGGTAGTATTCGAATCCCTCTGTATTTATATTTTTTCAATGTACTGACTGCTTAAAAAAAATGGAGACCTGCGTTAACCAGTTTAATTATTTAATTATTAACCAGTTTTATTGATTCAATGACTAACCTAATAAATCTGCCCTGTAATCAAAATTGATCTTTGTCATCCTTTTGAAGAAATATATAATTCACAAAGTGACACTTCATCAGAAACTTCCTTTGAACTAGGAGAGCCAGCCATCGTCCATCGGATTGACGTTAAACCGTGGCCTCTATTAAGAAAAAAAAACATACCCTGTGCGTGTTAAAGAACACGCTGGATGGCCTTGATGGGAGGCAACCATCTGTCTCCTACCAACTGCCCAGCGGATCCCATTCCCCCAACCTTCTCTGAGCCCTTGGGGTCCTTGTGACTTGCCCATGTAACCCACTGTGTGCAAAAAAAGTGCAGCTCAGAGGTAAATCAACCCAACTCCTTCCCCAAACTTTTCTGACCCCTTGGGGTCCTTGTGACTTGGACATTTAGCCTATGGTGTGCAACAAAAAATGCCGCTCACTGCTAAAACAACCCAACCTTCTCTCACCCCTTGGGGTCCTTGTGACTTGCCCATTTAACACACTGTGTGCAAAAAAAATACAGCTCAGAGGTAAATCAACCCAACTCCTTCCCCAAACTTTTCTGACTCCTTGGGGTCCTTGTGACTTGGACATTTAGCCTATTGTGTGCAACAAAAAATGCCGCTCATTGCTAAAACAACCCAACCTTCTCTGACCCCTTGGGGTCCTTGTGACTTGCCCATTTAACACACTGTGTGCAAAAAAAATACAGCTCAGAGGTAAATCAACCCAACTCCTTCCCCAAACTTTTCTGACTCCTTGGGGTCCTTGTGACTTGGACATTTAGCCTATGGTGTGCAACAAAAAATGCCGCTCACTGCTAAAACAACCCAACCTTCTCTCACCCCTTGGGGTCCTTGTGACTTGCCCATGTAACCCACTGTGTGCAAAAAAAGTGCAGCTCAGAGGTAAATCAACCCAACTCCTTCCCCAAACTTTTCTGACCCCTTGGGGTCCTTGTGACTTGGACATTTAGCCTATGGTGTGCAACAAAAAATGCCGCTCACTGCTAAAACAACCCAACCTTCTCTCACCCCTTGGGGTCCTTGTGACTTGCCCATTTAACACACTGTGTGCAAAAAAAGTACAGCTCAGAGGTAAATCAACCCAACTCCTTCCCCAAACTTTTCTGACTCCTTGGGGTCCTTGTGACTTGGACATTTAGCCTATGGTGTGCAACAAAAAATGCCGCTCACTGCTAAAACAACCCAACCTTCTCTCACCCCTTGGGGTCCTTGTGACTTGCCCATTTAACCCACTGTGTGCAAAAAAAGTACAGCTCAGAGGTAAATCAACCCAACTCCTTCCCCAAACTTTTCTGACTCCTTGGGGTCCTTGTGACTTGGACATTTAGCCTATTGTGTGCAACAAAAAATGCCGCTCACTGCTAAAACAACCCAACCTTCTCTGACCCCTTGGGGTCCTTGTGACTTGCCCATTTAACACACTGTGTGCAAAAAAAATACAGCTCAGAGGTAAATCAACCCAACTCCTTCCCCAAACTTTTCTGACCCCTTGGGGTCCTTGTGACTTGGACATTTAGCCTATGGTGTGCAACAAAAAATGCCGCTCACTGCTAAAACAACCCAACTTCTCAGACCCCTTGGGGTCCTTGTGACTTGCCCATTGAACCCGCTGTATGCAAAAAAAGTACAGTTCAGTGGTAAATCAACCCAACCACTTGGGGTCCTTGTGACTTGGATATTTAGCCCCTTGCATGCAAAAATGTGTCGTTCAGATGTAAATCAACCCAACACAACCCCTTACGAAAATTCCTCTGAGCCTTTGGTGATTCTTATGATCATTAACTCATAGTGTGCAAAGAACTCAACTCTACCCCCCCCCCCCTCCGGGTCCTTGGAATCCTCGTGATCTGGCCATAAAATGCCACTCTGTCTCATCACGGAAAATAAATCCACCTTTTGAAGAAGCCTCCGAAATAGTCAAAAACTGTTGAAACAAAACTTGAAGAAGGAGGCGACAGAGAAATTCTTATCCAATTTCGAAACTTTTAGTTACTGAAAAACTTTTTCTTGAACGTGATGGGGGAAAAAAATCGTGTCTGACTTTCCCACATCCCAATCAAGTTTTTGTTTTTTTCCTTCTCTCTCTCCCTCTCGACTCTTCTTCTAGGAACAAACCGAAAACGATTTCTTTTCCTTTCCTTTCCTTAAGCAATTCGAACGTCACGTGGTTGATAAATGAGAAGTCTCCCCAAAGAAATGATATCCGACCGGAGGAAAATCTCTCTTAAGCTAGCAAAACGAGTCGGGTTTTAAAGCAATCTTTCGAATCAGAATCGAAAGAGGAGTACACTTGATGGAGAGGAAGATGGAGAGAGAAGAGAAAAAAGAGGAAGAAGAGGAAATGACGCAAACTATACATCCGGAATATATACCACACTTCAGAAGTAAAGGGGGATTTTGGGGGCCGATACCGTACGTGTCAAGAAATGCTAGTAGGCAGCGAGTATCGTTAAAAGCAACCTCCCATCAGCCGGCGAGAGTGGCCAAGAGACTCGGCATCCTTAACGTCCTCCTGCGTCCAACAATCCGATGCGGAAGGGATTACATCTGAGATGGGAGGAAAACGTGAAAGCTGCTAAACAGCTTCCCTCTTGAGGGTGGCACTGAAGGAGGGTAGGGGGGGTCGGAAAAAAGGAGAGTGGGGAGAAGTAAATGGTCATTGGCTCACGGAACAGCTCGTGCGGTATAAGGAGAGAGAAGCGGAGGAGGGAGGGTGAAACAAGGTCGTCACGGCGAGCACTAATGCCTCCCCGGTGGGTTGCTTACGTCACCCCAACGGGCCGTTTGCCGAAAAGAGGTTTATTTAGGCAATGGGTCTTCATCTGTTCCTGTCTCTCGTCGGGGAGGGGGGAAGGTTAATGGGAGCTTCACCTGATCCTGACCTGGTCGTCTTGCATGCCCGGATTTTGTTGGGAGGAGGAGGAAGTAGAAGAGGAACTCTCTCTCTTCGGTGAAGAAACACACTTCTGTGCGTTTACTGGGGGAACGAACTGCGGTGAGACTGTGAGGAGATGCTATGTGGAGAGAAGTTCTCTCTCTCTGTGGGAATTATGGGTAAAAATAAACTTTTAATATTTCTCTTTATTTCTGTTTCTAATTTGGTGTTGTTTATGTCTCGCGGAAGCTGGCGGTCCTTTTGATTAGGGGGGGGGGAGAGAAGGAATAACGAAGACTGTGTGGAGAAAAGAGAAATGAGAGAGAGAAGAACGACTACATGTCTAATACCAAAAGAGTTGGGGGGTTTTGTCTCTGAGGGGCAGCTATTAGGTTGGGTTGAGTTGTTTTACCTCTGAGCTGCACTTTTTTGCGCACCATGGTCTAAATGGCCAGGTCACAAGGACCCCGAAGGGTCAGAGAAGGTTGGAGGAGGGGACCCACTGGAACAGCTGTTGGGAGACAGATGGTAAGCCTCCCGTCAAGGCCATCCAGTGTGTTCTTTAACGTTGGGTTGTTTTACCTCTGAGAGGTACGTTTTTTGCACACAATGAGCTAAATGGCCAGGTCACAAGGACTCCAAAGGCTCAAAGATGGTTGGGAGTGGTATCCACTGGAACAGCTGTTGGGAAACAGATGGTAGCCTCCCGTCAAGGCCATCCAGCATGTTCTTTAACATGCACAGGTTATGACTCTCCCACACACGGAGCAAAGGCTTAACGTCCCATCCGACGGACGGTGGCCTTTCCAAGCCCATCGGTGTCCCCTACTGACCGTGGGCAGGGCAGGGAATTTTGTTGAGATAAATCTCAACGCTGACCCAGCTGGGACTCGAACCTGGGAACTACAGATTACGAGCACACAATGGACTAAATAGGCAGGTCACAAGGACCCCAAGGGCTCAGAGAAGGTTGAAGAAGGGGATCCACTGGACATATGTTAGGAGACAGATGGTAGCCTCTCGTTATGTCCATAGAGTGTATTCTTCAACATGTGGCCCTTTTTTGCAGGTAATGGGCTTAATGGGAAGGTTACAAGGACCCTCCAAGGGCTCGTAGAATGTTGAAGGAGGGGATCCGCTGGGCAGCTATTAGGAGATAAATGGCAGCCTCCAGTCATGAGTATCCACCGTGTCCTATAGCGTGCACAGAATATAGTTCTTCAGTGCACGAGGTAACCGGTTAACGTCTCGTTCAACGTATGGCATCGTTTCCAAGCCCAGCGATGTCTCCTTTCTCAGCGAAGATAAATCTCCAAGATGGCGCAGTTGGGAGTCGAACATGGGAACCAGAGATTACGAGCCTGGTGGGTCCCCGACTAGGACATCCCCCCCCCCCCCCACCTCCCCAAAGAGTAGAAGTGAAAAAATACAGCTCAGAGGTAAATCAACCCAACTCCTTCCTCAAACTTTTCTGACCCCTTGGGGTCCTTGTGACTTGGACATTTAGCCTATGGTGTGCAACAAAAAATGCCTTTCACTGCTAAAACAACCCAACCTTCTTTGACCCCTTGGGGTCCTTATGACTTGCCCATGTAACCCACTGTGTGCAAAAAAAGTGCAGCTCAGAGGTAAATCAACCCAACTCCTTCCCCAAACTTTTCTGACCCATTGGGGTCCTTGTGACTTGGACATTTAGCCTATGGTGTGCAACAAAAATGCCCCTCACTGCTAAAACAACCCAACCTTCTCTGAGCGCTTGGGGTCCTTGTGACTTGCCCATTTAACCCACTGGGTGCAAAAAAAGTACAGCTCAGAGGTAAATCAACCCAACTCCTTCCCCAAACTTTTCTGACCCCTTGGGGTCCTTGTGACTTGGACATTTAGCCTATGGTGTGCAACAAAAAATGCCGCTCACTGCTAAAACAACCCAACCTTCTCTGAGCACTTGGGGTCCTTGTGACTTGCCCATTTAACCCACTGGGTGCAAAAAAAGTACAGCTCAGAGGTAAATCAACCCAACTCCTTCCCCAAACTTTTCTGACCCCTTGGGGTCCTTGTGACTTGGACATTTAGCCTATGGTGTGCAACAAAAAATGCCGCTCACTGCTAAAACAACCCAACCTTCTCTGACCCCTTGGGGTCCTTGTGACTTGCCCATTTAACCCACTGTGTGCAAAAAAAGTACAGCTCAGAGGTAAATCAACCCAACTCCTTCCCCAAACTTTTCTGACCCCTTGGGGTCCTTGTGACTTGGACATTTAGCCTATGGTGTGCAACAACCGAAAACGATGAAGATCGAAAGAAGATTTCGATAAAAGGTTGTCATGGAATCGAGGGTCGTTTCACTATTCGTGATAATAAAATATTAAGTAGCAAATGGGTTCAGAAAAATTAATCCAAATAATGAATAAAACGGAATCATTATTACTACAAAAATTACCAGGTCATTATTTTTTTTTAAAAATCTGATGTTACTTCTCTCGGTCGTCTGTCTGTTGGAATCCCTTAGGGATGTCCCTCCGGTTCGATCGCAATACGCGACGGGTGAAAGCGCCTTTCAGATAAAAAAGATTTTATTGCAATTAAATAAAATAAATAAATACCCCTCAAGCAGCTGCTTGCCACAGAGGTCTGACAGGAGCCTGTCAGTTTATATGCCATAGTAGAAGGTCTGTGAGGATGACAGGACCTCAGGAACGTGTACAGCAACTGTACACGCTCCAGTTTGCTGTGAACGGTAACTGCACACGCTCCAGGTTTGCTGTGAACGTAACTGCACACGCTCCAATTTGCTGTGAACGGTAACTGCACACGCTCCAGTTTGCTGTGAACGGTAACTGCACACGCTCCAGTTTGCTGTGAACGGTAACTGCACACGCTCAATATTTCTGTGAGTGGGCCCACACGATCCAGGTTTTTGTGAGCTCACACGATCCAATGTGCTGTGAACATCAACCACAACTGCTCCAGTTTGCTGTTAACGGTAACTGCACACGCTCAATATTTCTGTGAGTGGGCCCACACGATCCAGGTTTTTGTGAGCTCACACGATCCAATGTGCTGTGAACATCAACCACAACTGCTCCAGTTTGCGGTTAACGGTAACTGCACACGCTCAATATTTCTGTGAGTGGGCCCACACGATCCAGGTTTTTGTGAGCTCACACGATCCAATGTGCTGTGAACATCAACCGCAACCGCTCCAGTTTGCTGTGAACGGTAATTGTACACGCTCAATATTTCTGTGAGTTGGCCCGCACGATCCAGGTTTTTGTGAGCTCACACGATCCAATTTGCTGTGAACATCAACCGCAACCGCTCCAGTTTGCTGTGAACGGTAACTGCACACGCTCAAATTTCTGTGAGTGGGCCCACACGATCCAGGTTTTTTGAGCTCACACGATCCAATGTGCTGTGAACATTAACCGCAACCTCTCCAGTACGCTCAATATTTCTGTGAGTGGGCCCACACGATCCAGGTTTTTGTGAGCTCACACGATCCAATGTGCTGTAGTAGAAGGTCTGAGAGGATGGCAGGACCTCAGCAGAAAGCAACACGAACATCCATGCCTTACCCGGGACTCGAACCCAGGTCCCGTAGATCAGTAGCCAAGCGCGCTAACCACTCGGCCACGGGACGGTGCAGGGACTCAATACTGAGGCTCCTCCCCAATAAAATGGTTCAATTCCAGCCTTTACTTAAACATAACAATTATTTATTGAACACTCACAAACATGCTTGATAGACAAGGACATATGCTCAGTTACGTAGCATTACATCACCAGCTTACTATGCCTGTTCAGCTGGGGGCGGAGGTGGCTCAGTCGGTAGCGCGCCAGGCTCGTAATCTGTAGTTCCCAGGTTCGAGTCCCAGCTGCGTCAGCGTTGAGATTTATCTCCGCAAAATTCCCCGCCCTGCCCACGGTCAGTAGGGGACACCGATGGGCTTGGAAAGCCCACTTGGAATGCCCATGGTCAGTAGGGACACCGATGGGCTTGGAAAGCCCACTTGGAATGCCCATGGTCAGTAGGGACACCGATGGGCTTGTCCGTCCGTCGGATGGGATGTTAAACCGTGACCCCGTGTGCGGGAGAGCCATACCCTGTGCACATTAAAGAACACGCTGGATGGCCTTGACTGGAGGCTACCATCTGTCTCCCAACAGCTGTTCCAGTGGGTCCCCTCCCCCAATCTTCTCTGAGCCTTCGGGGTCTTTGTGACTGACCATTCAGCCCATAGTGTGCAAAAAAGTGCCGCTCATGGTGTGCAAAAAAGTGCCGCTCAGAGGGAAAAGTGCCAACCTATTCAGCTGTTTTCACGAGAGCCTGAGTGCCGTTAGTCCCAGTAGGCATTTACCAGCTTTTCAATTTTGCGTCTTCACGCGTTCGTCTTTCGCCTGGCTCTCCTCTCCCTCCTTCGTCGTTGCCAACACTCTTCTCCCTTCTCCGCTTCGGCCATGTGGCAAGGTCGTTGACCCCCGAGTCCAGGGTCACTTGTCAGCGGACACCAGCAGTGGGTGATCTGCATCACCCTGACGCTGCTACCTCGATTAACATTCCAGTTGCTGGTATGGAGGGCTCCCACGTAGCATATGCCTTTTTGGTGAAATCCAAAATAACGTACAAAACACAAACAAAAAAAAATATTTAAAAAGGCCTCTAGCCTGACAAAATCCATATTTTAAAGATTAATATTTTTGAAAACATTTAGGTAACAAAAGTCACAGTGGGCCCGGATCTACGAAAAAGATCGAGGAGGGCAGGCAGGGTGGGGAGAGAAACGAAATCGCACCGGAAAAATGTAGGGGAATTTAAAAAAAAAATTTTTTTTGGGAAGAGGGGGTTTAAGGTGGAAAAATGTACTTAGTTTTTTTGGGGTAAGGGGGGGAGAAAATATTTCTAACTGGAAAAAATGTACGTTTTTTTTAGAAGGGGGGAGAAAATATTCCTAACTGGAAAAATGTACGGAGATATTTTTTTTTTTTTTGGGGGGGGGGGGGGGGGTAGAAAAAATTTCTAACTGGAAAAATGTACGGGGGTTTTTTTTTTGAGAGGGGGTAGAAAAAATTTCTAACTGGAAAAATGTACGGGGATTTATTTCTTTTTTTGGGGGGAGATCTAAAAATTCGAACCGAAAAAATGTAGGGGAATTTAAAAAAAATGTTTTTTTTTTTTGGGGGGGGGGATTTTTAAGATGGAAAATGTACTTAGATTTTTTTGGGGGAGGGGGGAGAAAATATTTCTAACTGGAAAAATTTACGTTTTTTTTAGAAGGGGGGGGGAGAATATATTCCTAACTGGAAAAATGTATGGGGATATTTTTTTGGGGGGGTGGGGTAGAAAAAATTTCAAACTGGAAAAATGTACGGAGGATTTATTTATTTTTATGGGGGGGCTAAAAATTCGAATCGGAAAAATGTAGGGGGGGGATAAAAAGATACATAATGAATGCATTTTTTTACGATTTTAAGATTATTTCGCAATTCTCGGCATTTACATGAAAGGATCATTAAAGCTGTTGCACGTTTTACAACAGACATTCTGAGCCGACTGCGGACAGAAGTGAATATCACGCTCTCTAGTGGCGCCATACACGGAAGTCTGTCGAAAATAAAAAAATAAAATAAATACCCCTCAAACAGCTGCTTGCCACAGAGGTCTGACAGGAGCCTGTCAGTTTATATGCCATAGTAGAAGGTCTGTGAGGATGGCAGGACTTCAGGAACGGGTACAGCAACTGTACACGCTCAATATTTCTGTGAGTGGGCCCACACGATCCAGGTTTTTGTGAGCTCACACGATCCAATGTGCTGTGAACATTAACCGCAACCGCTCCAGTTTGCTGTGAACGGTAACTGCACACGCTCAATATTTCTGTGAGTGGGCCCACACGATCCAGGTTTTTGTGAGCTCACACGATCCAATGTGCTGTAGTAGAAGGTCTGAGAGGATGGCAGGACCTCAGCAGAAAAACGACACATACCCGGGGATCGAACCCAGGTCCCTTAGATCAGTAGCCAAGAGCCTTACCCGGGGCTCGAACCCAGGTCCCTTAGATCAGTAGCCAAGAGCGCTAACCACTCGGCCATGGGACGGCAAGTCTGTTGAACACAAAACTTTTAAGAGTTTATTGACCTTTTTGGATGCAGAATTCTTTTGGATACTTGATTATTTAATAAAATATTCTATTCAAAAATCTGGCTATTCGTTTCTAAAGACGTTGCATTTAGACCAGAGATATTCTCCCAAGGAACTGAACCGAATGGGGGAGTTTATTTTTATACGTAAGAAAATGAAATGAGATGGTTTTTTTTTCATTTTGCAAATAATGGGATAAATGGCTAGGTTACGAGGACCCCTAAGGCTCAGAGTTGGTTGGGGGTATTATTATTTTGCCTCTGAACGGAGGGCCCGGGGCTCAGTCGGCAGCGCGCCAGACTCCTGTCTAACAGTCTACAGTTCCTAGGTTCGAGTCCCAGCTGGGTCAGCGTTGAGATTTATCTCCGCAAAACTCCTACCCTGTAAGAGGACATCGATGCAAAACTCCTTCCCCAGTAAGGGGACATCGATGGGCTTAGAAAGACCACCGTCCGTCGAATGGGACGTTAAGCCGTGGCCCGTGTGCGAAAGAGAGCCATACCCTGTACACGTTAAAGGACACGCTGGATGACCTTGACGGGAGGCTACCTCTGTCTCCTAATTGCTGTTCCAGTGGGTCCCCCACCCCAGCCTTCTCTGAGGCTTCCAGGTCCTTGTGACCTGACCATTTAGGGGCGGGGGTGGCTCAGTCGGTAGCGCGCCAGGCTCGTAATCTGTAGTTCCCAGGTTCGAGTCCCAGCTGGATCAGCGTTGAGATTTATCTCCGCAAAATTCCCCGCCCTGCACACGGTCAGTAGGGGACACCGATGGGCTTGGAAAGGCCGCCGTCTGTCGGATGGGACGTTAAGCCGTGGCCCCGTGTGTGGGAGAGCCATACCCTGTGCACGTTAAAGAACACGCTGGATGGCCTTGACGGGAGGCTACCATCTGTCTCCTAACAGCTGTTCCAGTGGGTCCCCTCCCCCAACCTTCTATGAGCCTTCGGGGTACATGTGACCTGGTCATTTAGCCCATGGTGTGCAAAAAAGTGCAGAGGTAAAACAACCCAACCCAACCGCAAAACTCCTTCCCTGTAAGGGGACATCGATGCAAAACTCCTTCCCCAGTAAGGGGACATCGATGGGCTTGGAAAGATCACCGTCCGTCGGATGGGACGCTAAGCCGTGGCCCCGTGTGCGGGAGAGAGGCATACCCTGTACACGTTAAAGAACACGCTGGATGGCCTTGACGGGAGGCTACCATCTGTCTCCTAATAGCTGTTCCAGTGGGTCCCCCACCCCAGCCTTCTCTGAGTCTTCGGGGTTCATGTGACCTGGCCATTTAATCCATGGTGTAAAAAAAAAGTGCGACTCAGAGGTAAAACAACCCAACCCAATCGCATCAGTGAACAACACAACTAAAAACAAAAAACAAAAAATCGATAACGCATCAAAAACTAATCTAACTCTCTTCAAATACCCCAAATGTCTTCCTCTCCCAACGACAAATTCACCATCCTCCTGCTGAATACCTCGTCCCGCCAAAAACACGTCCACAATTCTCACCCACACGATTGGAAGCTGGCGAAGAGTGATTGTGAGAGGCAAACGACCCCGGCGAGGTGCCCGGACCTCACACACCACATGTCACTCAGCGAACAGCTGCCGTGCCCTGCCAAAGACTGCCGACGACATGGCGGACGGGTTTCCTTTTGTTTCGCTCGCGCCGTGAAAAACTCCTTTTCTCACGGCACGTGCGGTCTTGTTAACGGACTCAGGCGTCACGCGACGCTCGCGGAATGTGTCCGTCTCTCTCGACCCCCCCCTCCCCCCTTCCCTCCACAAGGGAGGTCGTCGTTTTGTCGCCGCATCCTGACAACTTGTTTCCCTGGGCGACCTCCTCCTCCTCCGTTATTCTCTCAGCATCTTCCGAGATCCCAAAGTGACGTGAATGAATTCGCTTCCTCCTCAATCAGTCTCTGAATACAATTGCTAGAGGACTGTGAGTTTCAAGGCACGTATTTTTTTTTAAAACTATGTCCGTTTCATGAATTTCCGCTGGAGACTCATTTTGCATATTTCATCTGAAATCGTATGTTTATATCATATATTTCATCAGGATCATCGTGATCATTTTACTTATTTCATCGTGATCATTTTACTTATTTCATCGAGATCATCGTGATGATTTCACCTATTTACGTGAGACCATCGTGCTCGTTTTGCTCACTTTCACTCTGTCATCATGTTCATTATCATCGTGATCATTTTACTTATTTCATCGAGATCATCGTGCTCATTTTACTTATTTTCGTCAGATCATCGTGCTCGTTTTGCTCATTTCCACTGTCACCATTTTCATTTTCATCAGGATCATTGTGATCATTTTACTTATTTCATCGTGATCATTTTACTTATTTCATCAAGATCATCATGCTCATTTTACTTATTTTCGTCAGATCATCGTGCTCATTTTACTTATTTTCGTCAGATCATCGTGCTCATTTTACTTATTTTCGTCAGATCATCGTGCTCATTTTACTTATTTTCGTCAGATCATCGTGCTCGTTTTACTCATGTCCGCTGTCATCATCATGTTCATTTTACTCATGTCCGCTGTCATCATCATGTTCATTTTCATCGGGATCATCGTCACCATTTTACCTATCCGGTCAGGATCATCGTGATCATTTCGCTTACATCTTTAGAAATCATCGCACTCCTTTTACCCTTTTCATCAAGATCATCCTGAGCATTTTAAAAATTAAATCAGAAATCTTCGTGCTAGTTTTACTTATTTAATCAGAGATCATTGTGCGCATTCACAACTAAATTGCAGTCTCGTCAAATAATGTCATTTACAGAGATGTAATAAAAAAAAAACACGCGTCTGTTTTTAAGAAGATTTTCATTAAAGTGACTGATGAATAAAATAAAAAAATAAATACCCCCTCAAGCAGCTGCTTGCCACAGAGGTCTGACAGGAGCCTGTCAGTTTATATGCCATAGTAGAAGGTCTGTGAGGATGGCAGGACCTCAGGAACGTGTACAGCAACTGTACACGCTCCAGTTACCGTTCACAGCAAACTGGAGCGTGTGCAGTTACTGCACACGCTCCATTTTGCTGTGAACGGTAACTGCACACGCTCCAGTTTGCTGTGAACGGTAACTGCACACGCTCCAGTTTGCTGTGAACGGTAACTGCACACGCTCCAGTTTGCTGTGAACGGTAACTGCACACGTTCAATATTTCTGTGAGTGGGCCCACACGATCCAGGTTTTTGTGAGCTCACACGATCCAATGTTGTGTAGTAGAAGGTCTGAGAGGATGGCAGGACCTCAGCAGAAAACAACACGAACATCCATGCCTTACCCGGGGTTCGAACCCAGGTCCCGTAGATCAGTAGCCAAGCGCGCTAACCACTCGGCTTGTTAATTACCGAGACTGTTACTGATTGGCAAATCACCCCTGATTGTATCTAACATACATTCCATTCATCCAATAAATGATTATCAATAATAAAAAATATAAAGAAACCCTCAAGCAGCTGCTTGCCACAGAGGGCTCACAGAAGCCTGCCAGTTTATACACCACAGTTGAAGCTCTGTGAGGATGGCGGGACCTCAACAGAAAAACGACACGAACATCCATGCCTTATCTGGGACTCGAACCCAAATCCCTTAAACCAGTAGCCAAGCGCGCTGACCACTCGGCCACTTGTACAATAAATAATAGGCCCTGAAAGCTGTTACTTTCAGAGACTTTACATACAATATAAATCAAAAATCAAGAATTCTACATGACCCCACAGGATAAATCAGATTTCATCCATTGCCTCTTTTCCATCGTATATATACATTTCATTTCCTCGTTGCTTCTTCTACTTGGGCGGGGGTGGCTCAGTCGGTAGCGCGCCAGGCTCGTAATCTGTAGTTCCCAGGTTCGAGTCCTAACTAGGTCAACGTTGAGATTTATCTCCGCAAATCTCCACGCCCTGCTCACGGGCAGTAGAGGACACCGATGGGCTTGGAAAGGCCATCGTCCGTTGGATGGGACGTTAAGCCGTGACCCCATGTGCGGGAGTTGGGTTGGGTTGTTTTACCTCTGAGCGGCACTTTTTTGCACACCATGGGCTAAATGGCCAGGTCACATGGACCCCGAAGGCTCAGAGAAGGTTGGGGGAGGGGACCCACTGGAACAGCTGTTGGGAGACAGATGGTAGCCTCCCGTCAAGGCCATCCAGCGTGTTCTTTAACGTGCACAGGGTATAACTCTCCCGCACACGGGGCCAAGGCTTAGCGTCCCATCCGATGGACGGCGGCCTTTCCAAGCCCATCGGTGTCCCCTACTGACCGTGTGCAGGGCGGGGAATTTTGCGGAGATAAATCTCAACGCTGACCCAGCTGGGACTCGAACCTGGGAACTACAGATTACGAGCCTGGCGCGCTACCGACTGAGCCACCCGTGCCCGTATGTGCGGGAGAGCTATACCCTGTGCACGTTAAAGAACACGCTGGATGGCCTTGACGGGAGGCTACCATCTGTCTCCCAACAGCTGTTCCAGTGGGTCCCCTCCCCCAACCTTCTCTGAGCCTTCGGGGTCCATGTGACCTGGCCATTTAGCCCATGGTGTGCAAAAAAGTGCAGCTCAGAGGTAAAACAGCCCAAACAGCCCAGCTTCTTCTGCTAAACGATTTCGAAACAAAGAGGAGATTGAATTTCTTTCAGCGTTTCAACAATCGACCACCTCCCCAGCACCTTCCACCTATTGGTCCGTGCGCTCTCACTATCTCGAAGTGATTTCACGCCATTTTTATCACTTCGACTTCATCCTGTCCGCCAGAGCGTCATTTGTCACCCAGCACCGGAGCTCGTTCTACCCTCGAGCCCAGGAAGCACGTCCAGCAGAGCACAGCAAGCGCCTCCTCGTGACAAGGGACGATTAGACAACTTCCCGCCATCGACAGAAACAAATGGCGCCAAAATAAAAATGGCAAACGTAGAATATCGTCGTGAGACAAAATTGTCTTTATTGCTCACTCATGCCGAAAATTGGAGGGGGGGCGGAGGAAGAAAGGTGCTCTTTCACTCTATCGTGTAATTCTTTTTTTTTTTCAAAAAAGAGTCAAATGTACTGGTGTTGAAAATCGAGAGTAGTAGGGGGGCAGAGTTCTTTGAAAATATTACTAAGCGAAATAGAGGCAAGAAGAGTACTAAAAACTTCTTAAAGAATATTTAAGGATTTAGAAAAGTAAGCTTATAACGTACTCTTACCTTCAAAACCATGTTTGTAGCACACGATTGTCCCACAGACCAGAAGATTTGGAAAGGTAAGTTTGTAACACAGTTTTTTGTTTAGGACAAAAGATTTTAAAAGCATGTTTAAAACACGATATTACTCTATAACCCAAAACATTTGAAAAGGTAAGTTTGTAACACGCTTTTGCCTTCAAAACAAAAGATTCTAAAAACATGTTTTTAATTATTATTGTTTAAGGGTTTGAAAAGGTAAGTTTGTAACACGCTTTCACCTTCAAAACAAAAGATTCTAAAAACATGTTTTTAATTATTATTGTTTAAGGGTTTGAAAAGGTAAGTTTGTAACACGCTTTCACCTTCAAAACAAAAGATTCTAAAAACATGTTTTTAATTATTATTGTTTAAGGGTTTGAAAAGGTAAGTTTGTAACACGCTTTTGCCTTCAAAACAAAAGATTCTAAAAACATGTTTTTAATTATTATTGTTTAAGGGTTTGAAAAGGTAAGTTTGTAACACGCTTTTGCCTTCAAAACAAATGATTCTAAAAACATGTTTTTAATTATTATTGTTTAAGGGTTTGAAAAGGTAAGTTTGTAACACGCTTTTACCTTCAAAACAAAAGATTCTAAAAACATGTTTTTAATTATTATTGTTTAAGGGTTTGAAAAGGTAAGTTTGTAACACGCTTTCACCTTCAAAACAAAAGATTCTAAAAACATGTTTTTAATTATTATTGTTTAAGGGTTTGAAAAGGTAAGTTTGTAACACGCTTTCACCTTCAAAACAAAAGATTCTAAAAACATGTTTTTAATTATTATTGTTTAAGGGTTTGAAAAGGTAAGTTTGTAACACGCTTTTGCCTTCAAAACAAAAGATTCTAAAAACATGTTTTTAATTATTATTGTTTAAGGGTTTGAAAAGGTAAGTTTGTAACACGCTTTTACCTTCAAAACAAAAGATTCTAAA
Source organism: Ryuthela nishihirai (assembly GCA_038380435.1). Classification (NCBI taxonomy): domain Eukaryota; kingdom Metazoa; phylum Arthropoda; class Arachnida; order Araneae; family Heptathelidae; genus Ryuthela; species Ryuthela nishihirai. The sequence continues at coordinate 20,675 of JAWZYU010000702.1, forward strand.
AACATGTTTTTAATTATTATTGTTTAAGGGTTTGAAAAGGTAAGTTTGTAACACGCTTTCACCTTCAAAACAAAAGATTCTAAAAACATGTTTTTAATTATTATTGTTTAAGGGTTTGAAAAGGTAAGTTTGTAACACGCTTTTACCTTCAAAACAAAAGATTCTAAAAACATGCTTTTAATTATTATTGTTTAAGGGTTTGAAAAGGTAAGTTTGTAACACGCTTTTACCTTCAAAAAAAAAAGATTCTAAAAGCGTGTTTGTAACATAATGACTGTCGCACAGCCCCAAAAAATTTGGAAAAGTAAGTTTGTAACACACTTTTTTCTTCGAAACAAAGGATTACAGAAGTCCTAACATTACCATCCGTGTGTCATATATATATACCAAGTGTGACATATTCCAATGCAAGATAGGATTGCGAGATAAGTGAATGAAAAAAGAAATAACTTCACGGAATAGACAGATAGGGCAGAAAGCCACTTTCGGCGATTTCAAAACCATTTCTCCTCCTAATCTTTCCACTTCGAAATCACTCAAGAGTTCCAACACAGAGAGAAAAATGGTTCTGAAAGGGAAGACAAAACACAAAAAAAGGTTCCGAAATAGATGAGACAGTTTCCCCTCCCCCCCCCCCCATAATTCTCCTCCGCAGTCTGTCTCAGTCAGGCCTCTCCATCCTCATCCATCATAACCGAAGACTTCGTCCGTCTTTTGCAGAAGAGAACTTTTCCTCCACATTCCATGTTTATCTCGGTTTCAGCTGAGACTGGCATTCGCAGATGGCACAGAACGCTGCGAGCATCGCTTTGCACGTGATCCCGCGCTGCGCTCGCGGCAAAAGACAAAATATGTAGTTGAGGCCGGGGGGGGGGGGGGCGGTGGTCCGACTTTCTTATTCTTGTTGCCGTATTCGAAAAGTAAAGGGAAGAATTGAAATATCTCTTTTTCATTGAAAAATTGCTTATTTTATAGGAAGCGGAAAATGGCTACGGAATTCCTAGGGAAGTCAGAGTGCTTAAAACAGGGATATTCCGTACAAGGCACCGGCACTAAACGGTGGCCATTATGACTAAAAATGGTATGTGGAGAAATGGCACATCGATGTCAATTTCATTACACCACACATCGATATCAATTTCTCTACACCTGGTATCGTTATCGCTTTCACTATACCCGATATCAATATCACTTTTCATCAATAAAACTTCCTTTATACCTGATATCGATAACATTTTCTCATCGATAACACTATATTTATACTTGACATCAATATCACTCTTTTTATACCTAGCACCGATATCGCTTTCTTTTCATTTCAGTATCACTTTCTCTCTACCTGATATCGATACCATTTTCTTATTGATAATCCTTTTTTTTCTCCCTAACATCGATATCATTTTCTTATCGATAGAACTTTTTTATCACTAGCATCGATACCATTTTCTTATCGATAGCACACTTTTTATCCCTGACATCGATACCATTTACTTATCGATAGAACTTTTTTTTATCCATGGCATCGATACCATTTTCTTATCGATAGCCCACTTTTTATCCCTGGCATCAATACCATTTTCTTATCGATAACCTTTTTTTTTATCCATGGCATCGATACCATTTTCTTATCGATAACCTTTTTTTTTATCCCTGGCATCGATACCATTTTCTTATCGATAGACCACTTTTTATCCCTGGCATCAATACCATTTTCTTATCGATAACCTTTTTTTTTTATCCATGGCATCGATACCATTTTCTTATCGATAACCTTTTTTTTTATCCCTGGCATCGATACCATTTTCTTATCGATAACCTTTTTTTTATCCCTGGCATCGATACCATTTTCTTATCGATAACAGTTTTTATATCCCTGACATCGATATAGCACTTTTTTATCCCTGGCACCAATACCATTTTCTTAAGGATAACCCTTTTTCTTTTCCATCCCTGACATTAATACCATTTCTTATCGATAACACTTTCTTTTATCTCTGATATCTTTATCAGTTTTTTATATTTGACATCGGTATCACTTTCTCTATGCCTGACATCGCATCACTTTCTCGTCGATATCATTTTCACTACACACGTGCATCGATATCACTTTTTCTATCTTTCAAACTCGCTATCCATCGCACATTTCTTTTTCTCTCTTCCTTTTAATTTTCCCGCCCCACTCCCTCTCCCTGCCATCACCTTATCTTCCCACTGTCCTTGTCTGCACACCATCCTTCCCTACCACCTGCCCGTTCCCATCCTGCACCTCAGAGCATGAGAGCAATCAATAGCAACGAGTTTTTCTTCCTCGCGCGGTCTTTCCCCAGACGACAAGCAGACCCAAAACTAGGTCACGTGTTTTGGAGCCCAGAAAAGGGCTGTAAATTAAAGTGGGAACTCACCGAGGTAGGGAGAGTGGGTAGGGATCTTTTTCCCCTCTTCTTTTTCTCTTATCTCCATCTTCTCTGCTCTCCCTGCAGAGAATCTTCCACACTCCAACATCCCGAACCGCTGAAGAGACATGGCCATTATGCTACTCCCAATATTACATTCTGAAATCACCGTTTATTATTATGCAGCTGTCAGCTACTAAGAGGCCAGTGCGCGCGGGGGGGGAGGCGCGGAAGAAAAGACGCTAACGAAACGGCTGCGCACACTGATTTCGTTCGGTGGCAACCGCGAGGTGAAGAAGTCAGACCAATGTTTAATTCAAATGCATCCGACTCCCACTCGAGGAGGAAGTAGAGCCGCAGCATCACGGGAAGAGAGATCAACTGGCTCTGCCATTCTGACCGCTGAAATAAGAAAGCAAAAAACGGCAGCGCTGCAGAGAAAGCAGCATTACCGTTTTCCGTCCAGTATAAATTACAGAGAATGCCTCAACCAGTAAAAGGTTGATGTCTTTTCACGCCAAAGCAGAACTCGAATGGAGTTGGAGGCTGTTAAAAGACAGCAACAGAAGAATGAATTATTTTCATCTCTTTTTCTAAGTGGGGGGGGAGGGGGTAAGGGAGATGTAACAATAGAAGCATACGTGGTGATCATATTTCTGGGAAAAGTTTTAAAAGTTTCCGAGAGAAAAAAAAATCTACCAAATTAATCTTAATTTTTGTGACAAAAAGTTTCCATGTACAATCGCTCTAAAAAACATATCCGAACACTCTGGTTGATTACAGAATTCAGAAAAAATATCTGGCAACGATATTTTTTTAGAAATCAGTGATCTGGCAACCTTCGTGTCACGTGACACACACAATGGGCTAAATGGCAGGTCACAAGGACCCTGAAGTCTCAGAGAAGGTTTGGACAGCTGCTGGGGGATAGATGTTAACCTCCCGTCAAGACGATCCAGCGTGTTCTTTAACGTGAACAAGATATGGCTCTCCTGCAGACGTGAAGCACAGCTCAGCGTCCCATCCGACGGACGGCGGCCTTTCCAAGCCAATCGTTGTCCCTCTACCGACAGTGGGCATGGCGGGTAATTGTGCGGACGTAAATCTCAACACTGACCCAACTGGGACTCGAACCTGAGAATTGCAGATCCCACTGAATCCCTTTCCCCCAAACTTCTCTGATCCTTTGGGTTCCCCCCCCCCCCCCGATAGGGGACCACCTTGGCGTGGTGGGGGGGCTTCGTGCCCAGCAATCCGGTCGAAGGCTGTGCCGACCGGAATGGTCCCCCGGTTGGACATAGCCGAGACCAACCGAGGTCGACGATGCCGCCGACCGGTTCCCTAGCCGGTTGGGTGGTGACGGTGTCTGAGACCTCACCTCTCAGGTGCTCTGGGTGAGCACTTCGAGGGCTCTTCTGAAAAGATTTGCGCCCCAGTTCGAGGGCTGTTCTGAAAAGATTTGCGCCCCAGTCCGCGGGCTCTTCTGAAAAGATTTGCGCCCCAATAGGTCGAGCCCTCACAAAAGTCTGGGCCTTACTAAGAGTCTCCACCCCGGGTGCCGAACGAACTTGGATCTACATATCCTTGTTCATGGCTAACCGGGGAACAGATTAAAGTTAGGTTTCTTCCGGTGGTTAGCTTTCTTTTTACAGGACTGCTGCCATGTGAGGACGGGGTTGGGTTGTTTTACCTCTGAGCGGCACTTTTTTGCATACAATGGGCTAAATGGCCAGGTCACATGGACATCGAAGACTCAGAGAAGGTTGGGGGAGGGGATCCACTGGAACAGCTGTTGGGAGACAGATGGTAGCCTCCGGTCAAGGCCATCTAGCGTGTTCTTTAACGTGCACAGGGTATGGCTCTCCCGCACACGGGACCACGGCTTAACGTCCCATCTGACGGACGGCGGCCTTTCCAAGCCCATCGGTGTCCCCTACTGACCGTGGGCAGGGCGGGGAATTTTGCGGAGATAAATTTCAACGCTGACCCAACTGGGACTCGAACCTGGGAACTACAGATTACGAGCCTGGCGCGCTACCGACTGAGCCACCCCTGCCCCACGTTGTCGAGCGGGTGTGGCGAACAACACGTGCGTGTAACCGTCACCTCCCTCAAAGCAAATCAAATTAAAAACAACTCGCGTACGAATGAATATACAATTCTTTTAAAACATTAATTCTTGGTAAAAGTACACGCCACGTGTCTGAGAACAAACAGCCGACACGACTTCCCACCGCACGAAACATAACCAGTATCGCTCGGGAAACTCGCGTGCATATTCCCTCCCCCCTCCTCTACATATCTTCCACCCCCTGTCCACGATTGTAACCAATTATTCCCGGCGGATGCACGAGTTAAATTCTCACATTTGGTAGGCCGTGGATGCACGTTTTAACGATCCACGAGATTTCATACCCAATTTAAGTTGCAGTCGTTGTTGTTGGTCTCCCTCCTGGCCGGGAAATCAAGAGCACGCGCTGATTTCTCTGGGTGTGTTTAAGCAGTTCGAACGCTACATTAAGGGGGCACGTGCATTTCTGAACAACAGGAGGGCGTCGAGTTAGCGTGAATAAAGAGATAATGAACTAAAGAGCAATTGCCCATTCATATATATATTTCCCGCTAAACCCCTTTCCGTTCTGAATGACTAAATTAGAAAAATTCCCCGCCCTGCGCACGGTCAGTAGGGGACACCGATGGGCTTGGAAAGATCGCCGTCCGTCGGATGTGACGTTAAGCTGTGGCCCGTGGGCGGGAGAGCCATACTCTGTGCACGTTAAAGAACACGCTGGATGGCCTTGACGGGAGGCTACCATCTGTCTCCCAACAGCTGTTCTAGTGGGTCCCATCCCCCAACCTTCTCTGAGCCTTCGGGGTCCTTGTGACCTGGCCATTTAGCCCATTGGGTGCAAAAAAGTGCCACTCAGAGGTAAAACAACCCAATGTGGATGGCCTTGACGGGAGGCTACCATCCATCTCCCAACAGCTGTTCCAGTGAGTCCCCTCCCCCAACCTTCTCTGAGCCTTCGGGGTCCTTGTGACCTGGCCATTTAGCCCATTGGGTGCAAAAAAGTGCCTCTCAGAGGTAAAACAACTCAACGTTGAAGAACACGCTGGATGGCTTTGATGGGAGGCTACCATCTGTCTCCCAACAGCTGTTCCAGTGGGTCCCCTCCCCCAACCTTCTGTGAGCCTTCGGGGTCCTTGTGACCTGGCCATTTAGCCCATTGGGTGCAAAAAAGTGCCTCTCAGAGGTAAAACAACCCAACGTTGAAGAACACGCTGGATGGACTTGACGGAAGGCTACCATCTGTCTCCCAACAGCTGTTCCAGTGGGTCCCCTCCCCCAACCTTCTCTGAGCCTTCGGGGTCCATGTGACCTGGCCAATTGGCCCATGGTGTGCAAAAAAGCGCCGCTCAGAGGTAAAACAACCCAACGTTGAAGAACACGCTGGATGGCCTTGATGGGAGGCTACCATCTGTCTCCCAACAGCTGTTCCAGTGGGTCCCCTCCCCCAACCTTCTCTGAGCCTTCGGGGTCCTTGTGACCTGGCCATTTAGCCCATTGGGTGCAAAAAGTGCCTCTCAGAGGTAAAACAACCCAACGTTGAAGAACACGCTGGATGGCCTTGACGGGAGGCTACCATCTGTCTCCCAACAGCTGTTCCAATGGGTCCCCTCCCCCAACCTTCTCTGAGCATTCGGGGTCCATGTGACCTGGCCATTTGGCCCATGGTGTGCAAAAAAGTGCCGCTCAGAAGTAAAACAACCCAACCCAACCCCGCCATTTTGCGAGAGTAAGGTCAGGTGAATGGGACGAGAGCTCCTCGAAGTCTGAGTTTGCAGCTCCTTTCGATTCCTTCCCGAGAAGAAGAAGAGGCCATTTGCGGGAGTTCGTTTGGGTGGATTCCAAGGGACATGACGTGGCAAGAGGGATAAATGAGCTCCTCAGCAGCCTTCAAGTGTCTGCTGCTGCCTAAAGCTCTTGGTAAACAGATGGGAAAAAATAGCCCCCCCCCCCGCACCTGAGATCAGGGGAACTCTTTTTCTACTTCAGTTAAAGAGTCTTTGCGAATACCTCAGATAACAGTAACTTCTTCTGCTACTTCTTTCACCAAATAAGCCAGTTGACTTGGGCGAGGGTTAGTACAGTCGCTCAAAAAAATATCCGAACATTATGGTTGATTACAGAATTCAGAAAAAATATCTGGAACGTGTACAGCAACTACACGCTCCAGTTACCGTTCACAGCAAACTGGAGCGTGTGCAGTAACTGCACACGCTCCAGTTTGCTGTGAACAGTAACTGCACACGCTCAATATTTCTGTGAGTGGGCCCACACGATCCAGGTTTTTGTGAGCGCACACGATCCAATGTGCTGTGAACATCAACCGCAACCACTCCAGTTTGCTGTGAACGGTAACTGCACACGCTCAATATTTCTGTGAGTGGGCCCACACGATCCAGGTTTTTGTGAGCGCACACGATCCAATGTGCTGTGAACATCAACCGCAACCACTCCAGTTTGCTGTGAACGGTAACTGCACACGCTTAATATTTCTGTGAGTGGGCCCACACGATCCAGGTTTTTGTGAGCTCACACGATCCAATGTGCTGTGAACATTAACCGCAACCGCTCCAGTTTGCTGTGAATGGTAATTGCACACGCTCAATATTTCTGTGAATGGGCCCACACGATCCAGGTTTTTGTGAGCTCACACGATCCAATGTGCTGTGAACATCAACCGCAACCGCTCCAGTTTGCTGTGAACGGTAACTGCCTACGCTCAATATTTCTGTGAGTGGGCCCACACGATCCAGGTTTTTGTGAGCTCACACGATCGAATGTGCTGTGAACATCAACCGCAACCGCTCCAGTTTGCTGTGAACGGTAACTGCACACACTCAATATTTCTGTGAGTGGGCCCACACGATCCAGGTTTTTGTGAGCTCACACGATCCAATGTGCTGTGAACATCAACCGCAACCGCTCCAGTTTGCTGTGAACGGTAACTGCACACGCTCAATATTTCTGTGAATGGGCCCACACGATCCAGGTTTTTGTGAGCTCACACGATCCAATGTGCTGTGAACATCAACCGCAACCGCTCCAGTTTGCTGTGAACAGTAACTGCACACGCTCAATATTTCTGTGAATGGGCCCACACGATCCAGGTTTTTGTGAGCTCACACGATCCAATGTGCTGCGAACATCAACCGCAACCGCTCCAGTTTGCTGTGAACGGTAACTGCACATGCTCAATATTTCTGTGAGTGGGCCCACACGATCCAGGCTTTTGTGAGCTCACACGATCCAATGTGCTGTGAACATTAACCGCAACCGCTCCAGTTTGCTGTGAACGGTAACTGCACACGCTCAAGATTTCTGTGAGTGGGCCCACACGATCCAGGTTTTTGTGAGCTCACACGATCCAATGTGCTGTGAACATCAACCGCAACCGCTCCAGTTTGCTGTGAACGGTAACTGCACACACTCAATATTTCTGTGAGTGGGCCCACACGATTCAGGTTTTTGTGAGCTCACACGATCCAATGTGCTGTGAACATTAACCGCAACCGCTCCAGTTTGCTGTGAACGGTAACTGCCTACGCTCAATATTTCTGTGAGTGGGCCCACACGATCCAGGTTTTTGTGAGCTCACACGATCCAATGTGCTGTGAGCATTAACCGCAACCGCTCCAGTTTGCTGTGAACGGTAACTGCACACGCTCATAATTTCTGTGAGTGGGCCCACACGATCCAGGTTTTTGTGAGCTCACATGATCCAATGTGCTGTGAACATCAACCGCAACCGCTCCAGTTTGCTGTGAACGGTAACTGCACACGCTCCATATTCATTGCATTATATATATTAAAAAAAATATCCGAATACTATGGTTGATTACAGAATTTAGCAAAAATATCTGGTAACGATTTTCTTTCAGAAATTCTGGCAACCTTCGTGTCACGTGACACGTGACACGAAGGTTGCCAGATCACTAATTTCTGAAAGGAAATCGAATTTCTGAAAGGAAATCGTTGCCAGATATTTTTTTCTGAATTCTGTAATCAACCACAGCGTTCGGATACGTTTTTTTTTGGAGCGACTGTACATTTCTGCTAATAAGCTTCGGCTTAGTGGGATTTTTTTCATATAAAATAATTTTATAGATCACACTTTGAAAAATAACAAAATTTGAATTCGAAATTTAAAATAAAAATACGTTGCCATAGCTGTAATTCGAACCCGGGAACTACAAATTACGAGCCTGGCGCAGTATCGATAAAGCCACCCCCACCCTAGGGGTCCTTTTGACCTGGTCATTTAACTCACCACAAAACAAGAAAAAAGGGCTGCTCAGAACTAAAACAATCCAGCCTTGTCACTCAACCACTTGATAACAATCACGTCTTAATTAGAAAAAATCTCATACATACATCCTCATCCAGCATCCCATCCGTATCCACCATCACTACTGAGAGTCTAAATTACATGATCCGGCGCTTCCCTAGAGTCGAAGGAATCCTGCAGCATCCAATTCCTTAGCTATTGCCTGATGCGAGGGAGAAAATATGGGAGTGAAGAAGCCTTTGAGGCAGGATGCTCTCTTTCTCTCTCACGTGACCTGACAGCTAAACGATGTGTTCACTCTGATGGCGGCTGTTGTCCGTAAACCAGCAGGGTGTAAATATCTGATAGTTGGAAAGCGTGTTAGTCTAACTTTCTCCCTTTATCTTTTCTCACTCCTGAGCCCATCGGTCGTCGGCCCGCGTGTGGTACGGAGTACATTTTCTCGGAGGTAGTTTGTAACGTGTCAACAGCTGTTGGTGGCGCAATATAATGTTCTCGATTGCTACAATATTCTTGCTTTATAGTGTATATATAGAGAGAGAGAGCGTATATGTGATTTGGGACGAGGGGGTGCTAAAAGAATCCGTTTTTAGTCTCAGAACTAATATTTTTTCTGCAGGGAAACCTTTGCATTTGGAACACATCTCTTTCGGTAATGGACTCCTCCTTTTAGAATTCCAGCGGAAAGAAAACTTCGCGCGAAACTCCTTTTTAATTTTTTCGGTCAAAAAATAAAAGATGTTTCAAGTGAGATTTGAAACTGTTTTATTGACTCTAGTCTCCCAAACTAGATGCCGTGGGTGACGTTAAATAGATCACTTTTGGCCATGACTTAGTGAGACATTCTTGTATCATTTCATTTTTATGTTTAAAAACAGTTGGGTTGTTTTTCCTCTGAGCTGCACTTTTTTGCCTACAATGGGTTAAATGGCCAAGTCACAAGGACCCCGAAGGCTCAGAGAAGATTGGGGGAGGGGACCCACTGGAACAACTGTTGGGAGACAGATGGTAGCCTCCCGTCAAGGCGATCCAGCGTGTTCTTTAACGTTGGGTTGTTTTACCTCTGAGCTGCACTTTTTTGCCTACAATGGGTTAAATGGCCAAGTCACAAGGACCCCGAAGGCTCAGAGAAGATTGGGGGAGGGGACCCACTGGAACAACTGTTGGGAGACAGATGGTAGCCTCCTGTCAAGGCGATCCAGTGTGTTCTTTAACGTTGGGTGGGGCGGGGGTGGCTCAGTCGGTAGCGCGCCAGGCTCGTAATCTGTAGTTCCCAGGTTCGAGTCCCAGCTGGGTCAGTGTTGAGATTTATCTCCGCAATATTCCCCGCCCTGCCCACGGTCAGTAGGGGACACCGATGGGCTTGGAAAGGCCGCCGTCCGTCGGATGGGACGTTAAGCCGTGGCCCCGTGTGCGGGAGAGCCATACCCTGTGCACGTTAAAGAACACACTGGATGGCCTTGACGGGAGGCTACCATCTGTCTCCCAACAGCTGTTCCAGTGGGTCCCCTCCCCCAACCTTCTCTGAGCCTTCGGGGTCCATGTGACCTGGCCATTTAGCCCATGGTGTGCAAAAAAGTGCCGCTCAGAGGTAAAACAACCCAACAAATTTAACGTTGGGTTGTTTTACCTCTGAGCTGCACTTTTTTGCCTACAATGGGTTAAATGGCCAAGTCACAAGGACACCGAAGGCTCGGAGAAGATTGGGGGAGGGGACCCACTGGAACAGCTGTTGGGAGACAGATGGTAGCCTCCCGTCAAGGCGATCCAGCGTGTTCTTTAACGTTGGGTTGTTTTACCTCTGAGCTGCACTTTTTTGCCTACAATGGGTTAAATGGCCAAGTCACAAGGACCCCGAAGGCTCGGAGAAGATTGGGGGAGGGGACCCACTGGAACAGCTGTTGGGAGACAGATGGTAGCCTCCCGTCAAGGCCATCCAGCGTGTTCTTTAACGTTGGGTTGTTTTGCCGCTGAGCTGCACTTTTTTGCCTACAATGGGTTAAATGGCCAAGTCACAAGGACCCTGAAGGCTCAAAGAAGATTGGGAGAGGGGATTTACTGCAACAACTGTTAAGAGACAGATGGTGTCCTCCAGTCAAAGCCAATCAGCGTGTTCTTTAATGTGCACAGGGTATGGCTCTCCCGCACATGGGGAGCTTAACGTCCCATACGATGTACGGCAGCCTTTCCAAGACCATCGGTGTCCCCTGCTGACCGACGGTTGAGCGGGGAGTTTTGCCTCGATACCTATCCCTCTACTCACCGAGAGGAGCGCCGGAGCTTTGCCTCAATATCCATCCCCTCTACTGACTGAGGGCAGAACAGGGAGTTTTGCGTCGATACCTATCCCCCCTACTGACAGTGGGGAGTGCAGAGAGTTTTTCCTTGATACCTATCCCCCGTACTGGCCGAGGGGAGCCTTCTCTGAGCCTTCGAGGTTCTTGTGGCCTAGCCATTTAGCCCTTTGTGTGTAAAAAAGTGCCGCTCAGAGGTAAAACAACCCAACAACTCTCAGCCCTCAGGGTCATTGTGACCTAGCCATTTAGCCCTTTGTGTGTAAAAAAAGTGCCGCTCAGAGGTAAAACAACCCAACAACTCTCAGCCCTCAGGGTCATTGTGACCTAGCCATTTAGCCCTTTGTGTGTAAAAAAGTGCCGCTCAGAGGTAAAACAACCCAACAACTCTCAGCCCTCAGGGTCATTGTGACCTAGCCATTTAGCCCTTTGTGTGTAAAAAAGTGCCGCTCAGAGGTAAAACAACCCAACAACTCTCAGCCCTCAGGGTCATTGTGACCTAGCCATTTAGCCCTTTGTGTGTAAAAAAGTGTCGCTCAGAGGTAAAACAACCCAACAACTCTCAGTCCTCGGGGTCAGTGACCTAGCCATTTAGCCCTTTGTGTGTAAAAAAAAGTGCCTCTCAGAAGTAAAACAACCCAACAACTCTCAGCCCTCGTGGTCGTTGTGACCTAGCCATTTAGCCCTTTGTGTGCAAAAAAGGGTGCCGCTCAGAGGTAAAACAACACAACAACTCTCAGCCCTCGGGGTCATTGTGATCTAGCCATTTAGCCTTTTGTGTGGAAAAAAGTGCCACTCAGAGGTAAAACAATCCAACCCAAATTCTCTCTCATACTTATTTACCAGATCCATTGATACATCAATTTGGGGCGGGGTGGTTCAGTCGGTATCGCGCCAGGCTCGTAATCTGTAGTTGCCAGGTTCGAGTCCCAGCTGGGTCAGCGTTGAGATTTATCTCCGCAAAATTCCCCGCCCTGCCCACGTTCAGTAGGGGACACCGATGGGCTTGAAAAGGCCGCCGTCCGTCAGATGGGACGTTAAGCCGTGGCCCCGTGTGCGGGAGAGCCATACCCTGTGCACGTTAAAGAACACGCTGGATGGCCTTGACGGGAGGCTACCATCTGTCTCCCAACAGCTGTTCCAGTTGGTCCCCTCCCCCAACCTTCTCTGAGCCTTCGGGGTCCTTGTGGCCTGGCCATTTAACCCATGGTGTGCAAAAAAGTGCCGCTCAGACGAAAACAATCCAAAACAATCCAATAGATACATCAATTCACCCATCAGTTTCTACTATATTTTTATTTACTGAAGTATTTTCCTGGATCAATTTCTTCATAAATATAAGCAGAAATTCATCAATCAGCAATACCACCCTTTTCAGTTCTTTTCAGCTCTCCAAACACAAATTCTCTTAACACAAATTCCTTCCGATGATTTTGAAATGCACATTTTCAAACATCCTCTATTATTTATTTGCTCATCATTTTCTCGTCGATTTTATTTTCCCTCTAATCTCCCTGCACACGTGCGCTATTCCATTTCTATCTGCTATTTCAGGAAAAACATTTCTGTTGATTTATTTTGCTCTTTGAATTTAGTTTTCTCATCCCTATTCTACAGAGCTCTGCCACATCGCTGCAACTTGGCCATTCCTGGCAATAATTATCAAAAACCTTATTTCCACCTCTGATTCGATCAGCGCAAGTGCATTGCTTGGATTTGCAAGATTAGAAAGTTTGAGAGATTATGGAATTCGGAATATCATAAGATCTGTCTTTCGTATGCTTTGAAGGAAAAGAAGTTTGACAGATTATGTGAAACTATTAATGTCTTTTAGGTAATATAGTGATAGTTATAGATCAGTTTAAGTTTTTTGATGGGCAGATTTAATTTTTAACTCTTGCAGAAATTGTTACCTACTTGTTATTCTTTGGTGACGTGATTTCGCTGTTGCCATATCTTAAATGTAAATTGTGTACATATTTTCACAATTACCTTTTTAAAGTCTCGATACCAGTATAACTTTTATCACTCTTTAGTTAACAGTTAAAAACTTTAAGTTAATAGTTAACAATTTACGGCTCTTTAAATTTAAAACAGATATTTTGAAAAATTTTAAAAACTACATTTTATCTTCCGTGACTTTTATTTCGTAAATGGCTTATTTTCAAAATAAGTGTACGATTAGTTTGCTGTGAGCGGTACATTTTTTTTATCCTAATGTCCAGACGCAAAGGTTGTAAAAACCCACTGGACAGCTATAAGGAGGCAATGGGAAGTTTTCGATGGAGACCATCCAGCGTGTTGTTTAACGTGCACAGGACGTGGCTTCTGCATACAATAATAATAATAAATAAATACCCCCTCAAGCAGCTGCTTGCCACAGAGGTCTGACAGGAGCCTGTCAGTTTATATGCCACAGTAGAAGGTCTGAGAGGATGGCAAGACCTCAGCAGAAAAACGTCACATACAGCCATGCCTTACCCGGGACTCGAACCATACCACGGTTTAATGTCCAGTCCGAAGGACGGCAGGACTTTTCAATCCCATAGGCGTTTCCTTTGTCATCGACTCCAGGGTGGGGATTAGTGGAGATAAATCTCAACACTGGAACAGGTGTGAATCGAACCTCGGAACTACAGATTACGAAAACATGAAACTTTAAAAGTGGCGTAGTATTCACCTAACATGGAAGTATTCTAACATATATTGTATTTAGACATTATTTAGGCGCTTATACATTTTGCCGAAATATGCAAAATATTTCCACTACTGTCTGTAACAAGACAAAATTATGACCACCAGCCGCCTGAATCGCCGAGTTGGTTGTTTTACCTCTGTCCGGCATTTTTTTGCAAACAATAGGCTAAATGTCCAGGTCACAAGGACCCCGAAGGCTCAGAGAAGGTTAGAGGAGAAGACCCACTGGAACAGCTGTTGGGAAACAGATGGTAGCCTCCCGTCAAGGCTATCCAGCGTGTTCTTTAACGTTGGGTTGTTTTAACTCTGAGCGACACTTTTTTGCACACCATGGGCTAAATGGGCAGGTCACAAGGACCCCGAAGGCTCAGAGAAGGTTGGGGGAGGAGACCCACTGGAACAGCTGTTGGGAGACAGATGGTAGCCTCCCGTCAAGGCCATCCAGCGTGTTCTTTAACGTTGGGTTGTTTTAACTCTGAGCGACACTTTTTTGCACACCATGGGCTAAATGGCCAGGTCACAAGGACCCCGAAGGCTCAGAGAAGGTTGGGGGAGGAGACCCACTGGAACAGCTGTTGGGAGACAGATGGTAGCCTCCCGTCAAGGCCATCCAGCGTGTTCTTTAACGTTGGGTCGTTTTACCTCTGAGCGGCACTTCTTTGCACACCATGGGCTAAATGGCCAGGTCACAAGGACCCCGAAGGCTCAGAGAAGGTTGGGGGAGGAGACCCACTGGAACAGCAGTTGGGAGACAGATGGTAGCCATCCAGCGTGTTCTTTAACGTTGGGTCGTTTAGGCCATCCAGCGTGTTCTTTAACGTTGGGTCGTTTTACCTCTGAGCGGCACTTTTTTGCACACCATGGGCTAAATGGTCAGGTCACAAGGACCCCGAAGGCTCAGAGAAGGTTGGGGGAGGGACCCACTAGAACAGCTGTTGGGAGACAAATGGTAGCCTCCCGTCAAGGCCATCCATTGCGTACCTTAACGTGCACAGGGAATAGCTCTCCCGCACACTGAGCCATATCTTAACGTCCCATCCGACGGACGGCTTGCCTTTTCAAGCCCATTGTTGTCCCCTATTGCCATTGGTGTCCCCTATTGACCGAGAGCGAGAATTTTTGTGGAGATAAATCTCGACCCCGACTCAGCTGGGACTCGAACCTGGAAATTGCAAATTACGAGCCTTGCGCGCTACCGACTGAGCCACCCCCGCCCCGAATCGCCGAGTTCGCAACCTCAAATGTCTAGACACCCTCCAAGATGCATACTTTACCATTCCAAGATAGTACATAGTCTCTTTTAACGCATGCGCAATACGATTTGCCGGTTGCACTTGCAAATTTCCCTAGCCACTTGAATTTCTCCAACCACTCCATCTTCGCTGTTTTTCTCCGAAAAAAACAAGGTCGGGATAGAAAGAATTCGAGGAATGTCTTGCCGAACACAAACCACGAGAAAAATAAGATCCGCAAGAAAAAGTACGACGATTCAGTACATCAACCCGCAGTTTTCTTTCAAAAGGGAGATTCTGGGAGCAGTGAGAGTCAGAGCAAAGGGGGGGGGGATGCAGGAGGAGCGATGAGACAGACAGGGAAGCCAATGACACAGGGAAAAACGGAAGCAGACAGAAGTCGCAGAGAAAAAATGGAGATGTCAGCAGAAAACGTTTCTCAGTGAGACATGAATTTCGACCAGACGGGGAAAAAAGATTCCATAAGAGCCCCAAAAAAGAGTGAAATGTCTGCAAACGCAGCTGTAATTTCACGAAAAGAGCTTTTTTTCTTTTTCTCCCCTTCACCGCCTCTTTTCCCCTTTTGCTCCAACGATCTCGTCGTCGTCGTGTCTGTCTGGCAGGAGACAACTGCATCGCGAGTCTAGGGGTCAGCCCACGCATGCGCTGGGGCGTTGACATGGGACTAACAATGGAGATGGTCCCATTCATGCATTAGTGTTAAATGACGGATAAAGAGTTTCTTTATTGGGGAGAATGGAAATAAATACAATTACAGATAAAAAGGGCATTACTTATTCTGAAGAATTGAAAAAAAAATTTTTTTTCAAGGGAAAAAAACCAACAATTATTGTGCACTTGACATTTAGAATTTGCTCTTTTCAGGAATCATAAGGGATTTTTTTTTATTGGATATAAAAGAGTATGAAATGTAAATAAACAAATCCATAATGGATTAATAGTGCAATTTGAAAAAGATCAAAGAAGATAAGGAGAAGGATTAGATTATTTCTGAATCAAAACTTGCTAGAAATGTTTTGGGTTTGCTACAAATAAAAATATCTGATGGGGATTCGAACAGCCTCTAACAGGTACCGATGGGCTTAGAAAGGCCGCCGTCCGTTGGATTTGAGGAGGTTAAGCCGTGGTCCCGTGTGCGAGTTGGGTTGTTTTACCTCTGAGCGATCTGTCTCCCAACAGCTGTTCCAGTGGGTCCCCTCCCCCAACCTTCTCTGAGCCTTCGGGGTCCTTGTGACCTGGCCATTTAGCCCATGGGCGCAAAAAAGTGCCGCTCAGAGGTAAAACAACCCAACTCTTTAATATATTTGTAGGAATGAAGAGACCTAGTTTTAAGCTTTAAGATATCGTCCTTGAGAAAATATCACAAAGCAGAACAGAGGAACCCGCCCTGCCCACGGTCAGTAGGGGACACCGATGGGCTTGGAAAGGCCGCCGTCCGTCGGATGGGACGTTAAGCCGTGGCCCCGTGTGTGAGAGAGCCATACCCTGTGCACATTAAAGAACACGCTGGATGGCCTTGACGGAAGGCTACCATCTGTCTCCCAACAGCTGTTCCACTGGATGGGCGCAAAAAAGTGCCGCTCAGAGTTAAAACAACCCAACTCTTTAATATATTTGTAGGAATGAAGAGACCTAGTTAAGCTTTAAGATATCGCCCTTGAGAAAATATCACAAAGCAGAACAGAGGCAGATCTTCATCTTCTTGATCAGTTGTTCCAGTTGCTCCTGGTGCTTGCCAATAGAGGCAGGCAAGGAGAGCTTCCTCTCACTCCCTCTTCTTCCCGTTGCCGCGCCTGCCTGGACCTGCCTCACCTAGACAAAGGATCCAGTTCACCCTGCCTAAGGGAAGGTATGGCAGGAATGGTAGCCCTCACTCCTCCTCGCACGTCATTCTCTCTACCGGCACGTTGGAATGCAGACGTTAAGGAGGGGTTCGGAGAGAAGATGGCTGCCAGACACGGGGGGTGGGGGGTGGAAATGCTTCGTTTTTCATTTTCCTTGGCTTTAAATACTGGGAACTGTGTCGGGCGTAATTATCAGTATATTAAGATGTCCAGAATGCTTTGCGTCGACAGTTTAATTGGAAGTGTGTTTTTTTTTTCCAGCAGTTTTAAATTTAGATGTTTTTTTTATTTGGATTCTGGTTCCACGGTGGGAAGCCATAATTTTGCGTGAATGATTCTAGGTTTTGGGTTGTTTTTATCTCTGAGCGGCGCATTTTTGCACACTATGGAATAAATTGGCCAGGTCAGATGGGAATACATTGGACAACTAATAGAAGAGAAAGGATAGCCTCACGTCAAAGCCATCCAGCGTGTTCTTTAACGTGCACAGGGTTGGGTTGGGTTGTTTTACCTCTGAGCGGCACTTTTTTGCACACCATGGGCTAAATGGCCAGGTCACATGGACCCAGAAGGCTCAGAGAAGTTTGGGGGAGGGGACCCATTGGAACAGCTGTTGGGAGACAGATGGTAGCCTCCCGTCAAGGCCATCCAGCGTGTTCTTTAACGTTGGGTTGTTTTACCTCTGAGCGGCACCTTTTTGCACACCATGGGCTAAATGGCCAGATCACATGGACCCCGTAGGCTCAGAGAAGGTTGGGGGAGGGGACCCACTGGAACAGCTGTTGGGAGACAGATGGTAACCTTCCGTCAAGGCCATCCAGCGTGTTCTTTAACGTTGGGTTGTTTTACCTCTGAGCGGCACTTTTTTGCACACCATGGGCTAAATGGCCAGGTCACATGAACCCCGAAGGCTCAGAGAAGGTTGGGGGAGGGGACCCACTGGAACAGCTGTTGGGAGACAGATGGTATCCTCCCGTCAAGGCCATCCAGCGTGTTCTTTAACGTTGGGTTGTTTTATCTCGGAGCGACACTTTTTTGCACACCATGGGCTAAATGACCAGGTCACAAGGACCCCGAAGGTTCAGAGAAGGTTGGGGGAGGGGACCCACTGGAACAGCTGTTGGGAGACAGATGGTAGCCTCCCGTCAAGGCCATCCAGCGTGTTCTTTAACGTGCACAGGGTATGTCTCTCCCGCACACGGGGCCACGGCTTAACGTCCCATTCGACGGACGGCGGCCTTTCCAAGCCCATCGGTGTCCCCTACTGACCGTGAGCAGGGCGGGGAATTTTGCGGAGATAAATCTGAACGCTGACCCAGCTGGGACTCGAACCTGGGAACTACAGATTACGAGCCTGGCGCACTACCGACGAGCCCCCCCCCCCGCCGCCCCCCCCCCCCTTTTAATGGGATATTATATTTATTTTTTATATTATTATTTATATGGGCTTAATACATATTTTATAATATCTGAAAGCTTCTTAGAAAATATTAAGGATAGCGAACGTTGCCCAAGTACTAATATAAAGGAAAAAAAGGATGGAGATTCTGGAGGATATCATCTTGGAGCACTTAATATTGAGATGCTGCAAAATCCATTGAGATGAATCGTCACAAGATGCAATAACAATGAAGATAATAGTTTAAATCCCAACGCCCACAGGCATCAATGCACATTTGAAAGTAAGATGTATGTCTTAAGAGTATAGTTTCTTTTATGGGCGTTGCGATTTTTTGCGAAAGGTTTTACGAGTTTTTTTTTTTGTCTAGATGAAAATACTACCTAGAGTAAGGGAGAGAGGCCCTTCAGCCTTTCCGTCCTCACAGCTTACGAAGCTAATGCAATGTTATTTGCATTCAACGGCCGCTTTATTAGGCTTAATATATTGTCATGCTAATATAAGCTAAGGTTAGGGGAGGTTGGGTTGTTTTACCTCTGAGAGGCACTTTTTTGCCCACAATGGGCTAAATGGCCAGGTCACATGGACCCCAAAAGTCGTTCTTTGTGCAGTCGCTCAAATAAAAAGTATTCGAACACTATGGTCGATTACAGAATTCAGAAAAAAATATCTGGAACGTGTACAGCAACTGTACACGCTCCAGTTACCGTTCACAGCATACTGGAGCGTGTGCAGTTACTGCACAAGCTCTAGTTTGCTGTGAACGGTAACTGCACACGCTCAATATTTCTGTGAGTGGGCCCACACGATCCAGGTTTTTGTGAGCTCACACGATCCAATGTGCCGTGAACATTAACCGCAACCGCTCCAGTTTGCTGTGATCGGTAACTGCACACGCTCAATATTTCTGTGAGTGGGCCCACACGATCCAGGTTTTTGTGAGCTCACACGATCCAATGTGCTGTGAACATCAACCGCAACCGCTCCAGTTTGCTGTGAACGGTAACTGCACACGCTCAATATTTCTGTGAGTGGGCCCACACGATCCAGGTTTTTGTGAGCTCACACGATCCAATGTGCTGTGAACAGCAACCACAACCGCTCCAGTTTGCTGTGAACGGTAACTTCACACGCTCCATATTCATTGCATTATATATATATTAAAAAAAAGTATCCGAACACTATGGTTGATTACAGAATTCAGAAAAAATATCTGGCAACGATTTTTTTTAAAAATTAGAGATCTGACAACTTTCGTGTACTGTACACGATGGTTGCCAGATCACTAATTTTTAAAAAAATCGTTGACGTATATTTTTTCTGAATTTTGTAATCAACCGTAGCGTTCGGATACTTTTTTGAGCGACTGTACAATGTTTTCAGCAATCAATTTCGTGTTTATTTTTCAGTGTTTCCTTCAATCAGAATAAATATATATGTATATATTTCGGCTTTCGAGTTTTTGGGGCCACTTAAATTTGAATAGTTTAGGGACTCAGAGGGTCAAAGTACTTCCCTCTGCTCAATATATCATTTCCAGATTTATTGCGGGGTGAGAGTGGCTCGGTCGGTAGCGCGTCAGGCTCGTAATCTGCAGTTCCTAGGTTCGAGTCTCCCCTGGGCCAGCAGTGAGATATTTCTCTGCAAAACTTCCCGGTCAGTAGGGAATGCAGATGGATTTGAAAAGGCCGCTGTCCATCGGATGGGATGTTAAGCCGTGACTCCGTGTGCGGGAGAGATTGTGCACATTAAAGAACACTCTGGATGGCCTTGACAGGAGGCTACCATCTCCTAATAGCTGTCCAGTGTGTCCTCCTCCACCAACCTTTTCTGAGTCCTCGGGGTCCTTGTGACCTGTCTACTGAGCGCATTGTGTGCAAAAAAAGTGTCATTCAGAGGTAAAACAACCCAACGTTACACAACACTACGGATGGCCTTGACAGGAGTCTACCATCTGCCTCCTAATAGCTGTCCAGTGGGTCCCCTTCCCCCAACCTTCTCTGAGTCCTCGGGGTCCTTGTGACCTGTCTATTGAGCGCATTGTGTGCAAAAAAAGTGTCATTCAGAGGTAAAACAACCCAACGTTACACAACACTACGGATGGCCTTGACAGGAGTCTACCATCTGCCTCCTAATTTCTGTCCAGTGGGTCCCCTTCCCCCAACCTTCTCTGAGTCCTCGGGGTCCTTGTGACCTGTCTACTGAGCGCATTGTGTGCAAAAAAAGTGTCATTCAGAGGTAAAACAACCCAACGTTACACAACACTACGGATGGCCTTGACAGGAGTCTACCATCTGCCTCCTAATAGCTGTCCAGTGGGTCCCCTTCCCCCAACCTTCTCTGAGTCCTCGGGGTCCTTGTGACCTGTCTATTGAGCGCATTGTGTGCAAAAAAAGTGTCATTCAGAGGTAAAACAACCCAACGTTACACAACACTACGGATGGCCTTGACAGGAGTCTACCATCTGCCTCCTAATAGCTGTCCAGTGGGTCCCCTTCCCCCAACCTTCTCTGAGTCCTCGGGGTCCTTGTGACCTGTCTACTGAGCGCATTGTGTGCAAAAAAAGTGTCATTCAGAGGTAAAACAACCCAACGTTACACAACACTCCGGATGGCCTTGACAGGAGTCTACCATCTGCCTCCTAATAGCTGTCCAGTGGGTCCCCTTCCCCCAACCTTCTCTAAGTCCTCGGGGTCCTTGTGACCTGTCTATTGAGCGCATTGGGTGCAAAAAAAAAAGGGTCGTTCAGAGGTTAAACAACCCAATACAGGTTTTTTGGGGAAAAAAAACAACCTGAGTACGAATTAATTAGCATTTATCTCTTGCGCATCAATCAGAATACCAAGAATCTTTACTATGCCGAACCTAAAAGTTTGCAAGAATCAAAAAATAATACTCCGACCCCTAGTGCAGAATCTC
This sequence comes from Ryuthela nishihirai, assembly GCA_038380435.1. Taxonomy (NCBI): domain Eukaryota; kingdom Metazoa; phylum Arthropoda; class Arachnida; order Araneae; family Heptathelidae; genus Ryuthela; species Ryuthela nishihirai. The sequence goes on from JAWZYU010000702.1 coordinate 41,827, forward strand.
CTCCCTTTGAAAAATTCGACCTTGGGGAAATTAGCCTGCTGCTGAATACGTAACAGTCCCTCTACCAACGCCCCTCTAATAATTCTCATCCCCCTGCAGTTCCCACGACTTCTCTCAATCAACCAGCTGGCAGTCCCATGATGCACCCAAGAAAGAGGGAAAAAGGTAGGGAAGAAATCCGTAATTATCTCCCTCCCCCCACCATTGTGGAACATCCCTCGTTTATTCAGAACATCCGTGCAACAGAGGGCGAACAACAACACAGAACAACACAAAACCTCATTTCCGGTTTCTGGGTAGAGAACGACTGCCTCCTCCTCCCTCTCTGTAAGCCCCCCCCCCTCCCCCCATGACCCTGGGTACTCCAAACACCCACATAGGGACTGAAAAGACAGGAGATTACGTCACGGACAGAACTCGACACTGGTAGGAACGGTGATCTCGGATTGCAAGCGGTGAGTGTGGTCGAATTAGTTGTTCCTCCTTTCTGAAACAAATCGAGTAGTTACAGCGAAGAGGGCCACAGCGGTTGCCGATCTCCCGCAGAGTCTCCAGCTTCTCTTTTACGTCATTGCTAGCCATCGGCACATCGAAGGCTTTCATCCGTCTCTTCAAATTCGCGGTGCTCTGGCGTTGTGGATGTTGAAAACAACGTTTCTATTTCATGCGGTTCAATTTTGTATCAAGAGCGGATACAAGGGGAAGCCAATGGCTAAATGGCCAGGTCACAAGGACCCCGAAGGCTCAGAGAAGGTTGGTGGAGGGGATCCACTGGAACAGATGTTGGGAGACAGATGGCAGCATCCCATCAAGGCCATCCAGCGTTGGGTTGTTTTACCTCTGAGCGGCACTTTTTTTGCACACCATGGGCTAAATGGCCAGGTCACAAGGACCCCGAAGGCTCAGAGAAGGTTGGTGGAGGGGACCCACTGGAACAGATGTTGGGAGACAGATGGTAGCATCCCATCAAGGCCACCCAGCGTTGGGTTGTTTTACTTCTGAGCGGCACTTTTTTGCACACCATGGGCTAAATGGCCAGGTCACAAGAACCCCGAAGGCTCAGAGAAGGTTGGTGGAGGGGACCCACTGGAACAGATGTTGGGAGACAGGTGGTAGCATCCCATCAAGGCCATCCAGCGTTGGATTGTTTTACCTCTGAGCGGCACTTTTTTACACACCATGGGCTAAATGGCCAGGTCACAAGGACCCCGAAGGCTCAGAGCAGTTTGGGGGATGGGACCCACTGGAACAGATGTTGGGAGACAGATGGTAGCCTCCCGTCAAGGCCATCCAGCGTGTTCTTTGACGTTCACAGGGTATGGCTCTCAGACACACGGAGCCACGGCTTAACGTCCCATCCGACGGACGGCGTCCTTTCCAAGCCCATCGGTGTCCGCTACTGACCGTGCGCAGGGAGGAGAAATTTGTGGAGATAAAACTCAACGCTGACCCAGCTGTGGATACGAACCTGGGAACTACAGATTACGAGCCTGGCACGCTACCGACTGAGCCAATATTTTCTTGGGGAACACTTGGACCAATTATCCCTGTAGAGCAAACTCTGACATCTGTCACCTACCTGAACATCGTGGCTACCAAGTACACCCCTTTACGGCGACTGTATTCCCTGGCAGAGATAGTGTCTTTCAACAAGACAATATTCCATATCACATTGCGAAGAAAGTTCAGGAATGGTTCCTAGAACACAATGAGGAATTCCATTTATTGCCATGGCCCCCAAATTCGCCAGACATGAACTTTACCGAACATTTGTGGTTTCAGTTGGAGAAACGGGTACGGGCAGCATCACACCAATCACGTAATATACGGGAACTGCGGGATCTTCTGTTACAGTCATGGCACCAAATATCAAGCGACACTAACCAACATTTCGTTGAATCTATTCCTCATCGGGTGAGAGCTCTTTTGGCAGTGAGAGGAGGACCTACAGTCGCTCAAAAAAGTATCCGAACACTATGTTTGATTACAGAATTCTGAAAAAATATCTGGAACGTGTGCAGCAACTGTACACGCTCCAGTTACCATTCACAGCAAACTGGAGCGTGTGCAGTTACTGCAGACTCGTAATCTGCAGTTCCCAGGTTCGAGTCCCACCTGGGTCAGCGTTGAGATTTAGCTCCACGAAATTCCTCGTACTGCCCTTGGTGAATAGAGGACACCGATGGGTTTGGAAAGGCCGTCGGATGGGACATTAAGTTGTGACACTGTGTACAATAGAGCATACCCTGTGCACGTTAAAGAACACCCTGGATGGCCGTGACAGGAGGCTACCATCTGTATCCTAACAGCTGTTCCGGTGGGTTTCCTCCCCCAACCTTATCTGAGCCTTTGGGGTCCTTGTGACCTGGCCATGTAGCCCATTGTGTGCAATAAAAGTGCCGCTCAGAGGTAAATAACCAACCCAACCCCTGATCTTCTGCAATTGAGCCCTGATCTAGGGCACGTGCTCAGCAGTTGAGCCCTGATCTAGTGCACGTGCTCAGCAATTGAGCCCCGATCTAGGGCACGTGTTCTGCAGTTGAGCTCTGATCTAGGGGGGCGATAAATAAATCTCTACCGACCGAGACATCCCGCTTCCCCTATTACATCGTTATAAAAAAAATGCCCCCTCTAACAGCTGCTTGCCACAGAGGTCTGACACGAGCCTGTCAGTTTAATACGACCCAGAGAATCTCCGTTAGGAAGGCGAGACCTGAGGAGAAAGAGAAACCCATCCGTGCCTTACCTAAGTTCGTGTCCAGATCCCTGTGATCAATGGCCAAGCGCGCTAACTACTCGACTAGGGGACGCTGTAATAGTTTTAATAAATAAAATTCATACTGAGTCCGCAAGCTACAACTATAATCAATTCCCTCATAAAAGTCAATACATATATAAAATATTAGGGAAGTCTCCCTTTCTCTCTGTCTCGATTTTAATGAGGTGAGACCCATGCAGGAAAAGAGTAGAGCCGAGTCGTCTCCCTCGAGTAAGCGATGCCAAATATGGCTGCCAGAGCTTTAAAAAACTCCTTTCATTGATGAGCGAGCGAAAACACGATGTCACGAGTCACGCACCCTCCCGTCTTTTAATGATCACCTGACCGTTCGCGCATCGGAAGCGCGTGAAGAGACCTCGTTTGCTTCCTCCTAATTTTATTACCGAAGACGATAAAACGGACACTAAAAATCGGCGACTAATTATCTTCTCTCATCCCCATCCTCCTCCTCCGAGAGAGAGAAGTTGCTCCCTTGCATCTTTCAACGACAACAAGTTTAACCCATTACAGGCGTGGACAGGTTCAGCTGTGTTGCGTAGAATACAACGTGTGCCTCTATTCCTTTTTTTCCGCCACCTCATCTCCTCCTCTTCTCTGTTTAGCCCTCCTGCCTCCTCACCCTCCCCTAATCTCCGTTCCACCCCTCTCTTTTCGTAATTGGGAGATTAGGAGCAACTGTCGAGACGGTTAGCGCAGTTTTGTTCTGAGGTAATTGGAAATGCACCGTTAGCAGTTCGAGGAGCCTCGTTTATCGAGTTCGCACTCTTTGCCTGAATTGAACGATTTGGCAAATAGAGCTGATTTTGATGCTCTGGGGTGGGCGTTCGGTGAAGTTGTACTAAGGGGAAAGGATGGGGTATAGTAAAGGTGATGGTGGAAAGAGGCGCGATATAGCAAAGGTGATGTTGGGGAGGGGGAGATATAGGAAAGGTGATGTTGGGGAGGGGGAGATATAGGAAAGGAGATGTTGGGGAGGGGGGACATAGGAATGGTGACGTTGGAGAGTGGTGGGATATAGGAAAGGTGATGTTGGGAATGGGGCGGGATATAGGAATGGTGATGTTGGGGAGGGGGGAAATAGGAAAGGTGATGTTGGGGAGGCGCGGGATATAGGAAAGGTGATGTTGGGGAGGGGGATATATAAGAAAGGTGATGTTGGGGAGGCGCGGGATGTAGGAAAGGTGATGTTGGAGAGGGGCGGGATATAGGAAAGGTGATGTTGGAGAGAGGGATATAAGAAAGGTGATCTTGGGGAGGCGCGGGATATAGGAAAGGTGATGTTGGGGAGGGGCGGGATATAGGAAAAGTAATGTTGGAGAGGGAAATATAGGAAAGGTGATCTTGGGGAGGGGGAGATATAGGAAAGGTGATGTTGGGGAGGGGGAGATATAGGAATGGTGATGTTGGGAGGGGAAGATATAGGAATGGTGATGTTGGGGAATGGCGGGATATAGGAAAGGTGATATTGGGGAGTGCCGGGGTATAGGAAAGGTAATGTTGGAGAGGGGAATATAGGAAAGGTGATGTTGGGGAGGGGGAGATATAGGAAAGGTGATGTTGGGGAGGGGGGATATAGGAAAAGTGATGTTGGGGAGGCACGGGATATAAGAAAGGTGATGTTGGGGAGGGGCGGGATATAAGAAAGGTGATGTTGGGAAGGGGCGGGATATAGGAAAGGTAATGTTGGAGAGGGAAATATAGGAAAGGTGATGTTGGAGAGGGAGAGATATAGGAAAGGTGATGTTGGGGAGGGGGATATAGGAAAGGTGATGTTGGGGAGGGAGATATATAAGAGAAATGATGTTGGGGAGGAGCGGGATATAGGAATGGTGATGTTGGGGAGGGGGGACATAGGAATGGTGATGTTGGGGAGGGGTGGGATATAGCAAAGGTGATATTGGGGAGGGGGAGATATTGGAATGGCGATGTTGGGGCGGGGGGACATAGGAATGGTGATGTTGGGGAGGGGAGGGATATAGGAAAGGTGATGTTGTGGAGGGACGGAATATAGGAAAGGTGATGTTGCGGAGGGACGGAATATAGGAAAGGTGATGTTGGGGAGCGGGGGACATAGGAATGGTGATTTTGGGGAGGGACGGGATATAAAAAAGGATGTTGGGGAGGAGCAGGATATAGGAAAGGAGATGTTGGGGGAGGGGCGGGATATAGGAAAGGTAATGTTGGAGAGGGGGATATAGGAAAGGTGATGTTGGGGAAGGGCGGGATATAAGAAAGGTGATGTTGGGGAGGGGCAGGATATAGGAAAGGTGATGTTGGGGAGGCACGGGATATAGGAAAGGTGATGTTGGGGAGGGGGATATAGGAAAAGTGATGTTGGAGAGGGGTAATATAGGAACGGTGATGTTGCGGAGGGCAGGAATATAGGAAAGTTGATGTTGGGAAGGGGCGGGATATAGGAAAGGTAATGTTGGAGAGGCGGATATAGGAAAGGTGATGTTGGGGAGGGGGATATAGGAAAGTTGATGTTGGGAAGGGGCGGGATATAGGAAAGGTAATGTTGGAGAGGGAGATATAGGAAAGGTGATGTTGGGGAGGGGGATATAGGAAAGGTGATGTTGGGGAGGGGATGGATGTAGGAAAGGTGATATTGGGGAGGTGACTGAGCTACTCTGCAACTATTACTCTAGTGACTAGCAGCGGAAGTTTTCGAAAGTGGTATTTTTTTGAGGAATAAATTAGTCGCAAAAAGAATCCACTCGTTCATTTTTTCTTTTCTTTTTTTTAAGCTGTTTGGAAGAGAGGAGAAACTGGGTTTGGGTTGTTTTACCTCTGAACGGCCCTTTTTTAGCACACAATGGGCTAAATGCCAGGTCACAAGGACCCCGAAGGCTCAGAGATGGTTGGGGGAGGGGACCCACTGGAATAGCTGTTGGGAGACAGATGGTAGCCTCACGTCAAGGCCATCCAGTGTGTCTTTAACGTGCACAGGGTATGGCTCTCCCACATACGAGGCCACGGCTTAACGTCCCATCCGAAGGATGACACCCTTTCCAAGTCCATCGGTGTCCCCTACTGACCGTGGGCAGGGGGTTTTGCGGAGATAGTGAAATACATTAAAACTTAATTTATTAAGCTGTGAAGGGATGGGCCATGGCATAGCTATCTTGATACACCGGGCCGGGACAGTCTTTGAGCCAAAACGCGGAATAAAGAAGGGTAATTAAATATGCACAAAAATGAATATTTTAAAAGTAATTAACCAGGATTTTAGAAATAAATATTTACCGATAAAATTTAAAAAAAAAAAGTTTAATCGAAACAACTCTCCCTCCACACACAAAAAAAAAACTCTCCTACTTTCAGAATGATTGTATTTGCGATAATTTTGATTGGATGTGGAAATGTTCGATAACTTTGATTGGATACGAAAGTGTTTTATACTTGCAGGTATACTTAAGGTTGTATGATAAGCTTTTAACTGAGAGCGAGATATCAGAATAATAATTAGTGATCTGGCAACCTTCGTGTCACGTGACACGAAGGTTGCCAGATCACTAATTTCTAAAAAAAAATCGTTGCCAGATATTTTTTCTGAATTCTGTAATCGACCATAGTGTTCGAATACTTTTTTGAGCGACTGTACCTCACCTAATCTAAAGAAACGTATTTCCTACTTTCAAAGACCTTATGAAACATTTGATTACCCCTTTGGGAGAATTGAAAGTTACGCAGCATTTGAAAGCCTTTCTGGACCATATAATCTCATCTAAGAATTATAACGCCAATCGTTTTTGACGTCATATTTATTAAATGAATAATTCCCATCACCATTTACCCAACCTAAACCAGACCGACTTCTCAAGGTAACAGTCACACTTTCCAATCACGTGACAGAAACGGAAGCAAAACTTCTAGAGATCTCCCACACACGCAAAAAAAGGAACTTTCTTGACCACCTTTCCGTAGTCATCATTGATGATCCCGGAGGCTGAAGCATCTCTCACTCCCTCATCCCATATCTCCATCCTCACTGGTTCAATTATCTCCATCCTCCGCATGGCTCCTCCTATTACTCCCCTGCATCCCAATTTCCCTCCCCCGCAACGAACAGCTCCGCCTTCATCGAAAAGGTCCTCTAAATATTCATGAAGCGCGGTTACAAGCCCTTAACACCGCTTGCAAGAATGCAACCGCTCCGAATCGTAACGTTTCATAACAACAACTCCCACGACTCCTTCCCCCCCCCTTCTTCCCGGTGACACAGCGCGTGCTGCTCCTGTTGTTGCCGCGGCTCGAGCGTTAATGCGACGCGAAGATCGGTTTGATTTGTATTTATGAGACCTGACACGAAGAATCGTTCGCATCCTCGGTGGAAGGGAGCATCGCTGAATTGCGATGATTTGAGGAATACGAAGAGGAGAGATGAAGAGTTGGCTAACCCTTCGCAATGACACTTGCCTCTCCCCATCCTCCTCTGATCTCGGTGAAATTACCTAGATAAGAGGGAAACAAGGATTGTGTGTGTGGGGGGGGGTCAATCCCGAGATGAACAACAACTCGAATTTACACTGAGAGTCGTAATTAAATCGGGAGGGAGGAACGATGGTGATAGTTGGAAGCTGGAGTAGAGGGTGAGGAGGAGGAGGAGGATAAAGAACATTGCAATTAACGAGGACACCGTTGGAGGTGAATAAGGGGATAAATTATTCCCGTAGAAAGGCGGAGGAAGCCACGAGCATGAATTCTGAAAGAGATCTGTTTGAATCGTTCATAGGAGAATCTTTTACTTTACGTTACAGAGAATTCCGTTACGTTAATACGTTACAGAGAGGTCCTTATGCAGGCTTTCCTAAATAGATATTTAAGATACAAAGAATAAGAGCTTACAAAATAGTTACAAATTAAATGAATAATAAAGTTATGATTAAGTTGTAAAAATTTAATTTTTATATATATTTGCTTATTGAAAATTAATGATTCATTATTATTTAAATAATTTAATTCATTATTTTTATTTATTCTAAAATAAAATGGGGCGGGGGTGGCTTATTCGGTAGCGCGCCAGGCTCGTAATCTGTAGTTCTCAGGTTCGAGTCCCAGCTGGGTCAGCGTTGAGATTTATCTCCGCAAAATTCCCCGCCCTGCCCACGGTCAGTAGGGGACACCGATGGGCTTGGAAAGGCCGCCGCCGTCCGTCGGATGGGACGTTAAGCCGTGGCCCCTGTGCGGGCCATTGAAAATTAATGATTCATTATTATTTAAATAATTTAATTCATTATTTTTATTTATTCCAAAATAAAATGGGGCGGGGGTGTCTTAGTCGGTAGCGCGCCAGGCTCGTAATCTGTAGTTCCCAGGTTCGAGTCTCAGCTGGATCAGCGTTGAGATTTATCTCCGCAAAATTCCCCGCCCTGCCCACGGTCAGTAGGGGACACCGATGGGCTTGGAAAGACCACCGTCCGTCGGATGGGACGTTAAGCCGTGGCCTCGTATGCGGGAGAGTCATACCTTGTGCACGTTAAAGAACACACTGGATGGCCTTGACGGGAGACTACCATCTGTCTCCCAACAGCTGTTCCAGTGGGTCCCTCCCCCAACTTTCTCTGAGCCTTCGGGGTCCATGTGACCTGGCCATTTAGCCCATGGTGTGCAAAAAAGTGCCGCTCAGAGGTAAAACAACCCAATCTAAAATAAAATTATATATTTTAAATTTAGTTTTTTCAGATGAGTGATTTAATAGTGATTCAGTACAAAATTCCTTAATCCCACATCACTACAATTGGCTGAATAATGTTTTCTTTAGAGAGTTGTATTTAGTACAGTCGCTCAAAAAAGTATCCGAACGCTACGGTTGATTGCAGAATTCAGAAAAAATATATGGCAAGGAAAATTCCTTGACATATATTTTTTCTGAATTCTGCAATCAACCGTAGCGTTCGGATACTTTTTTGAGCGACTGTACAGTTTAATAATATGCGATGTATTGATTCAGGTGTTTTACATATGTTACAGTTTTGAGATGCGCTAAGTTTATATTTGTATTTATTTTCATTTAACATTATAGTATTCATTCTTAATCTGTATATTATTTTTGCTTGTTATCTATTAAATGGCATACAAAAAAATTTTTGATAACTTATTAGAAAGAAAAAATCTAAAATTATCCTTAAAAAATGAATTATTTCTAAAAAATCTTTATGTTAATTGTATTTCACGTGAATTAATCTGGAATTTAATATTAAAGTAGAAATGGTAAATATTTGAAATTTCATTTAAATTATGAGCTGCTTTAGCTAGTGTGTTTACAGGTCATTTTCTTTAATTCCACAATGGCTAGCTCGCCATGGAATAGTTAGTTATTTTTTTATTCTGATTTAGGATTAATGAATTTAATAACAATTTGTGAATATAATAATTATAGTTTGAATAAAGATATTCCTGTTCAAGTGTTTGAATTGCTCATTTTGAGTCAACATATAGGACTTTTTTTTGAACTGGAACGAGCAAGAGTAGAGTACAGTCGCTCAAAAAAGTATCCGAACACCATCGTTGATTACAGAATTCAGAAAAAATATCTGGCAACGATTTTTTCAGAAATTAGTGATCTGGCAACCTTCGTGTCACGTGACACGAAGGTTGGATCCACCTGGATCGTGTGGGCCCACTCACAGAAATATTGAGCGTGTGAAGTAACTGCACACGCTCCAGTTTGCTGTGAACGTAACTGGTAACTGTACACGTTCCAGATATTTTTTTTCTGAATTCTGTAATCAACCATGGTGTTCGGATATTTTTTTGAGCGACTGTACAGCGAGATTAAAAATATTTAAATATTTTTGGCGTCCACAGAATAAAATTGTCAAGAGAGCTGGAGTTTCTGCTCGTCTGTTATAAAGACACTTTTTTTTATTATCCTGTGACATCATAGCTATAGTTTAAGAAAGAAAATAATCCCCTACTCACCCTTTTCGATACTTCGGGTCCATTTTCCATAGCGTACATAATAGCTTCCGATATTTTGGTGTCCAGCATGCTAAGGACTTCCTCAATATTATAAGTCGACACCATCCCGGAAGTCAGCCTCTCTAAACTGCTCACAAAATCACTCCACGGTTGATCCAGCTCAGCCACACCGGCCAGACAACCCCTAGCCACGTTCAAACAATAGCCACTGCACGGTTTCGCAGTCACGTGACCCTGACAATAGGCGCAATAGGCCAACCTTAAGAGACCTCTGGAGCACTCCTGGCGGAAATCCATGTGATCCGTGACGTTGATCACCTCCACTCCGAGATGCAGAGCCTGAAGAAGAGTCCTCGCCGCTCGAAACGATCTTGTCATCTGGTCAGAGATCCGCTTCGGAATGTCCCCGAATGGTCGAATCTCCCGCTGGGCCTGGCGGAGACATTCCTTGTAGTCGTCGTTGAAGTCCTTCAGCTTTGGGTTGATGGAATGATGGTAGACGACGGGGAAGAGAGCGTCGAAGAAGAGCGAGAGGAGACGGTCCAGATCAACATCCTTCCCGAGGATGTAGTCGGAGAGGGATGTGTAGAGGTTGCTCACGTGGACCTGGGCTAGAGTGTCCATCTTCTTGTAGACCTCAGAGAAGAGCACGTTGGTGTTGTTCTGAGACACGTGGACCATCTCCAAGAAGTTATCTAAAAAATAAAAGAAAATGAGGAAGATGAGTTAGGTTTTTTTATATCCGTATCAGAGGTTAGTCAAATTTATTTGTTAAATTTTATTTACGATGATATATGCAACGTAAAGTGTAACGTTTTTGAAAATTTTCGAAAAATGCTTTCATTCCTTTGTTTCATACTACTACTACTTTTTAATGGGTTAGGTTGGGTTGTTTTACCTCTGAGCGGCACTTTTTTTGCACACCGTGGGCTAAATGGCCAGGTCACAAGGACCCCGAAGGCTCAGAGAAGGTTGGGGGAGGGGACCCACTGGAACAGCTGTTGGGAGACAGATGGTAGCCTCCCGTCAAGGCCATCCAGCGTGTTCTTTAACGTTGGGTTGTTTTACCTCTGAGCGGCACTTTTTTGCACACCATGGGCTAAATGGCCAGGTCACATGGACCCTGAAGGCTCAGAGAAGGTTGGGGGAGGGGACGCACTGGAACAGCTGTTGGGAGACAGATGGTAGCCTCCCATTAAGGCCATCCAGCGTGTTCTTTAACGTTGGGTTGTTTTACCTTGAGCGGCACTTTTTTTGCACACCATGGGCTAAATGGCCAGGTCACAAGAACCCCGAAGGCTCAGAGAGGGTTGGGGGAAGAGACCCACTGGAACAGTTATTGGGAGACAGATGGTAGCCTCCCGTCAAGGCCATCCAGTGTGTCTTTAACGTGCACAGGATGTTCTGTGAGTGGGCCCACACGATCCAGGTTTTTGTGAGCTCACATGATCCAATGTGCTGTGACCCAACGTTAAACCTAGTGCGCCGAGGGCAGCAGCAGCTTATTTACAACCCAACGTTAAAGAACACGCTGGATGGCCTTGACGGGAGGCTACCATCTGTCTCCCAAAAGCTGTTCCAGTGGGTCCCCTCCCCCAACCTTCTCTGAGCCTTCGGGGTCCTTGTGACCTGGCCATTTAGCCCATGGTGTGCAAAAAAGTGCCGCTCAGAGGTAAAACAACCCAACGTTAAAGAACACGCTGGATGGTCTTGACGGGAGGCTACCATCTGTCTAAAAACAGCTGTTCCAGTGGGTCCCCTCCCTCAACCTTCTCTGAGCCTTCAGGGTCCTTGTGACCTGGCCATTTAGCCCATGGTGTGCAAAAAAGTGCCTCTCAGAGGTAGGACAACCCAACGTTAAAGAACACGCTGCATGGCCTTGACGGGTGGTTACCATCTGTCTCCCAATAACTCTTCCAGTGGGTCTCCTCCCCCAACCCTCTCTGAGTCTTCGGGGTCCTTGTGACCTGGCCATTTAGCCCATGGTGTGCAAAAAAAGTGCCGCTCAGAGGTAAAACAACCCAACATTAAAGAACACGCTGGATGGCCTTAATGGGAGGCTACCATCTGTCTCCCAACAGCTGTTCCAGTGGGTCCCCTCCCCCAACCTTCTCTGAGCTTTCGGGATCCTTGTGACCTGACCATTTAGCCCATGGTGTGCAAAAAAGTGCCGCTCAGAGGTAACACAATCCAACCCATTGCGTGCAAAAAAATTGCACGCAATGGTTTTGGTTTTTAGTTAAGGCCGGTTGTGGTTTTCAGTTACGATTTTTTTATTTCTCCGCTCGTAACCTGTGAAGTAAATTTCGCTCCGGTATTTACAACAGACGATAGAGAGCCTTGTGCATTTCACACCCCCGTCTGCAACGAATCTTGTTTGCCCTTAAAAGCGACTTTTCCCCTGTCTGCATGAGAGCTCAAGCTCGGCTCTCTTCCTTCCCAAGACTCGTGCACCCGAACAGGAAGAAGAAGAGAGCGAGCCATCAACAGAGGATGTGCAGCAGCGGGCATGCGATCAATATCGGCGCCGAGGGCAGCAGCAGCATCCATGGATCTGAGAGGAGGAGGAAGATCTGTGGCAGTGGACGGGTGATGTCGCACCACGAACCAGAGACCACTTGACTTGCAATTCCAGCTTCTTCGTTGCGGTCGCTGCTACGACTACTGTTGACATTCCCCCCCTCCTCCTCCCGCCTTCCACCCCCCCCCCCCCACCCCTTCCTTAAAGGAAGAAAGAGGATATTCGCCGAGGGGTAAAGTTGGCGAAAGGGGTGGAAGGAGGATTTGATCAGTAGTGTGGATCCAAACTATTTCTTTAGGAGGTGGAGGAAGTGATTATATATATGATCCGACTCAATTTCAATAAAGGTGATCGGATTTTTTTTTTATCAAAATTTTACCCCCCCCTCCCCCATCTACAAACACACTTTGGGTTAGAGGCAAAGAAAAACGACGTGATCTCGCGGGAGTTGACAGTACAGTCGCTCAAAAAAAATATCCGAACACTGTGGTTCATTACAGAATTCAGAAAAAATATCTGGCGACGATTTTTTTTTTAAATCAGTGATGTGGATTTAAATCAGTGATGTGGATAATCCTTCGTGTCACGTGACACGAAGGTTGCCACATCGCTGACTTCTAAAATCATCACAGATTTCTAAAATCGTCACAGATCACTGATTTCTAAAAAAAAATCGCTGTCTGATATTTTTTCTGAATTCTGCAATCAACCCTAGTGTTCGGATATATTTTTTTTTGAGCGACTATACTGAGGTCGAACCCATAATTTCGAAACCGGATTTGGGAGAAAATAGGATGAGTAGAGAGACACAACAAAAATGTTTAGATCGAAATGGTGAGTTGTCGCAATTTTTTTTACTTTTTTATTTTTTCCATATAATAAGAAGGCTGACTGATTTTTTTTCCGGGTTGGGTTGTTTTACCTCTGAGCGGCACTTTTGTTGCACACAATGGGCTAAACGACCAGGTCACAAGAAATCCGAGAGCTCAGAGATGGGAAGAGAGGACCTACCAACTGGAGCGTTGCTGGGAGACAGATGGTATCCACCCGTCCAAGCCATCCAGCGCCCTCTTTAACGCGCACAGGGGCCAACGTTGACATTTATATCCACTTATCCTTTCCCTTAGTCAGTGGGGGATACCAAATGCTCTTGGAAAGGCTGCCGTCCGTCAAATGGAAGTGGGTATTAATCCGTGGTACCGTGTGCGGGAGAGACATACCCTGTGCACGTTAAAGAACACAGTGAATGACCTTGACTAGAGGTTACCATCTGTCTCCTAGCAGCTCCCCAGTGGATTACACTTTCCTCCAACCTTCTCTGAGCCCTCGGGATCCTTGTGACCTGGCCATTTAGCCCATTGTGTGCAACAAAAGTGCCGTTCAGAGGTAAAACAACCCAACGTAAATTCATTGCTAAATAAAATTCAAGAAGTGGCCCTAGCGAATCAAATTGTCGAGGAGGCAATAATAAAGGAAATTCTGGAGGCATCACTAGTGAATAAAATCGTGAGATGACATTAGTGAATCAAACTGTCGAGATATCATTAGATAAATGAAATTAACGAGAATCCAATTGGAAAATAAACTCGAGATATTCTTCTGCGTAAGTTAAATTTGCAAGATTTCACTGTGTAAATAAAATTCGGGAGATTCCACTAGCCAAATAATTTTTTCGGAATTCCGGTAAATGGAGATAACATAATGGGTAAATAAAATTCGCGATATTTCACTGGCTAAATAAAATTTCGTGGTGTTCTTACGGGCTAAATAAAATTCTTGATGTTTCACTGGCTAAATAAAATTCGCATTATTTCACTGGCTAAATAAAATTTTGTGATGTTTTTACTGGCTAAATAAAATTCGCATTATTTCACTGGCTAAATAAAATTTTGTGATGCTTTTACTGGCTAAATAAAATTCGCATTATTTCACTGGCTAAATAAAATTCGCATTATTTCACTGGCTAAATAAAATTTTGTGATGTTTTTACTGGCTAAATAAAATTCGCATTATTTCACTGGCTAAATAAAATTTTGTGATGCTTTTACTGGCTAAATAAAATTCGCATTATTTCACTGGCTAAATAAATTCTCAATGTTTCACAGCCTAAATAAAATTTCGTGGTGTTTTTACGGGCTAAATAAAATTCTTGATGTTTCACTGGCTAAATAAAATTCGCATTATTTCACTGGCTAAATAAAATTTTGTGATGTTTTTACTGGCTAAATAAAATTCGCATTATTTCACTGGCTAAATAAAATTTTGTGATGTTTTTATTGGCTAAATAAAATTCGCCTTATTTCACTGGCTAAATAAAATTCGCATTATTTCACTGGCTAAATAAAATTTTGTGATGTTTTTACTGGCTAAATAAAATTCGCAATATTTCACTGGCTAAATAAAATTCGCAATATTTCACTGGCTAAATAAAATTTTGTGATGTTTTTACTGGCTAAATAAAATTCGCATTATTTCACTGGCTAAATAAATTCTCAATGTTTCACTTGCTAAATAAAATTTCGTGGTGTTTTTACGAGCTAAATAAAATTCTTGATGTTTCACTGGCTAAATAAAATTCGTATTATTTCACTGGCTAAATAAAATTTTGTGATGTTTTCACCGGTTAAATAAAATTCGTATTATTTCACTGGCTAAATAAAATTCGCATTATTTCACTGTGTAAGTAAAATTCGTGAGATTCTGCTAGCCAAATAAATTTTTCGAAATTCCATTGGGTAAATAAAATTCGCGATATTTCACTGGCTAAATAAAATTCGCATTATTTCGCTGGCTAAATAAAATTCTCAATGTTTCATTGTCTAAATAAAATTCTCAATGTTTCATTGTCTAAATAAAATTCTCAATGTTTCGATGGCTAAATAAAATCCGCATTATTTCACTGGCTAAATAAAATTTTTCCAGGTAAATAAAATTCTCTTGATACAATTCATTCAGAGAGACTTTAAATTCTGAAAAATCATCGATATTTTTCTTTTCAACATTTTCCCAGAATCCCCTTACCGAAAGAGAGAAGAGCATCTGCGACTCGCGTGCTCGATTCTGTGGACCAACCAGGATGTGAATGCGTCTTCTCAGAGTCCAATTAAGCCCGAGCCACGTTGCGGATTCACCCCTCACGAGATCTCCCCCTTTTTCGGCCCTCAGATGACTTGACACCCCAGGAGCAAGTACAAGGGTGGACAGGCTGTTATTACCATGGCACCTGGCTGGCGTGCGCGGATTTCACTAAAAATTACTCCCTTCACCGGCAATTAGATACTCTGTCCTCGTGCGCCGATTGGCTACTTGGCTCACGTGGACGCTCGGTGTTAAGAGGAGCTTAAGCCAAATGACCCTCACTGCGCAGGAAAGTGCAATTTACTCATTCCGGAAGTACGCAAAAATTTGAAAAGAAAAATACATTAAATATTCTCGTCACGTTTGTCGCTTTTTTTTCTCCCTAGTCTTTGCTTCGCAGCTCATCTTTTTCATCTGTATTATTTAAGCAGGGATAGAACGTCATGTAAATAATGGATGCCCTTTGAATGGCAATTATCGTAGTAATTGATTGAATTCTAAATCACGGCTTTACTTGGGTTTATATATACAGGGTAATTATTAGTGAAGGAATTACTTTGGAATATATTGATACATGAAGCTATGCGTTTTAGTTTTTTTTTTTCCATTCTAGAAAAAGTCGACAAATATTCTGAATGGGTAGGCGATAGCGGGTCAGGTTCGAAATTTGTGGTTTCCAGGTTCGAGTCCCAGCTTGGTGGGGCGGGGGTGGTTCAGTCGGTAGCGCGCCAGGCACGTAATCTGTAGTTCCCAGGTTCGAGTCCCAGCTGGGTCAGCGTTGAGATTTATCTCCGCAAAATTCCACGTACTGCCCACGGTCAGTAGGGGACACCGATGGCCTTGTAAAAGCCGCCGTCCATCGGATGGGACGTTAAACCATGACCACGCACATGGGTGCGGGAGAACCATACACTGTACATGTTAAAGAACACGCTGAATGGCCTTGACGGGAGGCTACCATCTGTCTCCCAACAGCTCTTCCAGTGGGTCCCCTCCCCCAACCTTCTCTTAGCCTTCGGGTCCTTGTGACCTGGCCATTTATCCCATGGTGTGCAAAAAAGTGCCGCTCAGAGGTAAAACAACCCAACGTTAAAGAACACGCTGAATGGCCTTGACGGGAGGCTACCATCTGTCTCCCAACAGCTGTTCCAGTGGGTCCCCTCCCCCAACCTTCTCTGAGCCTTCGGGGTCCTTGTGACCTGGTCATTTAGCTCATGGTGTTCAAAAAAGTGCCGCTCAGAGGTAAAACAACCCAACGTTAAAGAACACGCTGAATGGCCTTGACGGGAGGCTACCATCTGTCTCCCAACAGCTGTTCCAGTGGGTCCCCTCCCCCAACCTTCTCTGAGCCTTTGGGGTCCTTCTGACCTGGCCATTTAGCCCATGGTGTACAAAAAAGTGCCGCTCAGAGGTAAAACAACCCAACGTTAAAGAACACGCTGAATGGCCTTGACGGGAGGCTACCATATGTCTCCCAACAGCTGTTCCAGTGGGTCCCCTCCCTCAACCTTCTCTGAGCCTTTGAGGTCCTTGTGACCTAGCCATTTAGCCCATGGTGTGCAAAAAAGTGCCTCTAAGAAGTAAAACAACCCAACAACCCAAAAACACAAACCCTCTGAACAAGCTCATTTAAACAAAGAAAAAAAAAAAAATCGAACGTTAAGTATTCTCTATTCAAATACAACATATCTTTTCTTTTTTCCCAGAAAAAAAAAAAGAAATAAATGAACAGAGAGATAAAATGAACTGAGTGCAAACAACAGCGATTGCGGTAAAGCTTCAGAACTAC
Source organism: Ryuthela nishihirai (assembly GCA_038380435.1). Taxonomy (NCBI): domain Eukaryota; kingdom Metazoa; phylum Arthropoda; class Arachnida; order Araneae; family Heptathelidae; genus Ryuthela; species Ryuthela nishihirai. The sequence continues at coordinate 58,918 of JAWZYU010000702.1, forward strand.
GCAAAACTTATCTTCAAAGCAAACAAACCAAATCTCCCTCCAAACTGCAAGCCCATAATGCCAAGAAAACTCGAGCTCGCTGAGGACCTTTCTTCTGGAGCTGCTGCATCAAGCCTTCCTGTGCTTCTTTTCTCAAAACTATTTGCACCGCTATCTCGTGCTAACAGCTTGGCAGGGCCGAGTGGGAGGGGGGGAAGGTAATCTAGTCCCCGCACACGCTCCAACACAGGTCATTAAAGAGAGCCTGGCTCTTGTACTTTCCCTAGAGACCTTTTGTTTAAAAATGAACTTCATTACGAGAGCTCCAAAGAGTCGTTTCGTGGGTTGGAACGGGTCTGCGCCGCCGACAGAAGGTATTACCTGGGCGAGGAGGACTCGTCTCGATTTACGTTCATTAGCTTTTGAGCTCGGTCTCTTCATTAACTGGCGGAGTAATGCAATATGCTGGTGCCCTGAACGTGATTAATGGCTTCTTCGTTGCTTGTCAGGTCCCTGGTCTTGTTATTTTCACTCTCTAGACACTTTACGTTTTGGAAATAGAGATCTTGTCTATTCTGCATTTCATTCCGGCGTTTTTGCGCTATTGTTAGTTTTTTTTTTTTTCAAGAATTAAAATTCATTCTGAAAAATTAAAAATTATCCCTGAGACCTATTTGGGATGCTAATATTTCTCTTTTTAGCATATGGGAAAAAATGAGTTAATATTTTAATGCTTTCATTTTATTGTCTGTCTGCCGTCTATCTGTCTCTCTGTCCATCTGTCTCTCAGTGTGTCTGTCTGCCTGTCCGGCTCTCTCTCTCTCTGTCCATCTGCCTATCTCTGCCATTCAGTCTATCCATCTGTCTGTCTCTCTGTGTTTCAGTATGTCTGTCCATTTATACCTGTCAGCCTGTTCATCTGTCTGTCTCTCTGTGTGTCTGTCTGCCTGTCCGGATCTCTCTCTCTCTATGTGTCCATCTGTCTATCTCTGCCATTCAGTCTATCCATCTGTCTGTCTCTCTGTGTTTTAGTATGTCTGTCCACTTATACCTGTCAGCCTGTTCATCTGTCTGTCTCTCTGTGTATCTGTCCGCCTGTCCGGATCTCTCTCTCTCTATGTGTCCATCTGTCTATCTCTGCCATTCAGTCTATCCATCTGTCTGTCTCTCTGTGTTTCAGTATATCTGTCCATTTATACTTGTCAGCCTGTTCATCTGTCTGTCTGTCTGCCTGTCCGGCTCTCTCTCTCTCTATGTGTCCATCTGTCTATCTCTGCCATTCAGTCTATCCATCTGTCTATCTCTCTATGTGGCTGTATATCGGCCGATCTGTCTTTCAGTGTGCCTTTCTTTCCCTTCTTCTGTGATGAAACGACATGAACTATTAAAATTATTAAAGTTTGCCAGATCACTAATTTCTAAAAAAAAAATCGTTGCCAGATATTTTTTCTGAATTCTGTAATCAACCATAGTGTTCGGATACTTTTTTGAGCGACTGCATAATATATTTTTTTTTATAAAGATGTATTTTTTGCGTTTGTATTTTGCATTATTATTTGTGTTATATTTTATTATACATTATTATCTCTGTTATTTCCACTAGATTTTTCTTTTCCGAAAACTACTATTCGTACTGAATTTCACCTCTATTCCAGAAAACTGAAATAAATTTATCTTACTAACTGAGGGAACTTTAAAAGCGTTAAAAGAAAAGCAACTCTGAATTTTGCAGCAAAATTTCAAAGACAAAATATCGCCATAGAATTCTCAAAACAGCAAACTACAGAGACTCTTGCCAAAGACGAAACCCAAAACATATCCCATTTTTTAAAGAAATAAAAAATTTATCATCCATCTGAAAGCAAAAACTGCATTTCCTAGTTTCATTCATTCGCAGAGAAAACTCTTTCAGAACCCCCCCCCCCCCCCCCCGTTAAAACTCCTCCCCTCCCTCCGTCTCTCTTTCCGAACCATCCGGGACCCCGACAGGAAGTGCAGAAGAGAGCGGCAGCGCGTGCTAATTTCGGGCGCGAGGCCCAAGAGGAAACACGCTCATTGGGCACTGACAAACGCGGAGAGGAGTGTGCGCGTGCGTTCCCTTTGATGTGAGCTCACGTGTCCGTCCATTCCTTTTCAGCCCCAACCCCGTCCCTCCCTTCATCCTCTTCCTCCCCTCTTCTTATTTTCTCCTCTTCCCTCTTCATCTTCCTCTGCTTACTTTCTCATCCTCTTCTTCATCTTCTTAATTTCTCCTCGTCTTCTTCCTCTTCCTAATATCTCATCCTCTTCTTATTTTCTCATTCTCCTCTCCTTCTTCCTCTTCTTATTTTCTCATCCTCTTCCTCCTCCTCTTCTTCTCATTTTCTCCACCTCTTGCTATTTTTTCGTCCTCTTCTTCTTCCTCCTCTTCTTATTTTGTCTTCCTCCTCCTTCAATGTGCCTTCCCCTCTTCCATTTAATTTCCCCTCCTCTTCCTCATCCCATACCGGCAGCCCAAACAAGTAGACATTTTCTTCCTCTCCTAATCAGCCACTAGGGCTTCAATCCATCAGGGTGTCACCGAACTCACTACCGTCCAATGAATGGCTCCACCCGGTAACCCTGGAAACCTGCCTCCGAGCATCTGTTTTTACCTGATATGTCCAGTGAGGTTACTGGACGTGCAACTTCTGATGACGACGACGATAAAGAAGAAAAAAAAGATTGGACGAGCAGCAAGGAATGTTATTTGCAAAATTATTTATCGTATTATCCAAGAAACAACTTTTTTTTTCCCCGATTATCCTTGTGAATCCCTTTCTCTTTTAAATTCCTCGTAAGGAACGGAGTTGGGTGGAATCCTGATTATCCAAATCTGATTGAATAAATAAAATCCAGACAATCACGCCATTTGCACACCATGGAGTAAATGGCCAGGTCACAAGGACCCCAAAGGCTTAGAGAGGGTTGGGGGAGGGGACCCACTGGAACGGCTGTTGGGAAACAGATGGTAGCCTCCCATCAAGGCCATCCAGCATGTTCTTTAATGTTGGGTTGTTTTAACTCTGAGCGGCGCTTTTTTGTACACAATGGGCTAAATGGCCAGGTCACATGGACCCCGAAGGCTCAGAGAAGATTGGAGGAGGGGACCCACTGGATCAGTTGTGGTAGACAGATGGTAGCCTCCCGTCAAGGCCATCCAGCATGTTCTTTAACGTTGGGTTGTTTTAACTCTGAGCGGCACTTTTTTGTACACAATGGGCTAAAGGCCAGGTCACATGGACCCCGAAGGCTCAGAGAAGATTGGAGGAGGGGACCCACTGGATCAGTTGTGGTAGACAGATGGTAGCCTCCCGTCAAGGCCATCCAGCATGTTCTTTAATGTTGGGTTGTTTTAACTCTGAGCGGCGCTTTTTTGTACACAATGGGCTAAATGGCCAGGTCACATGGACCCCGAAGGCTCAGAGAAGATTGGGGGAGGGGACCCACTGGAACAGTTGTGGTACACAGATGGTAGCCTCCCGTCAAGGCCATCCAGCATGTTCTTTAAAGTTGGGTTGTTTTAACTCTGAGCGGCACTTTTTTGTACACAATAGGCTAAAGGCCAGGTCACATGGACCCCGAAGGCTTAGAGAAGATTGGGGGAGGGGACCCACTGGATCAGTTGTGGTAGACCGATGGTAGCCTCCCGTCAAGGCCATCCAGCATGTTCTTTAACGTTGGGTTGTTTTAACTCTAAGCGGCACTTTTTTGTACACAATGGGCTAAAGGCCAGGTCACATGGACCCCGTAGGCTCAGAGAAGATTCGGGGAGGGGACCCACTGGATCAGTTGTGGTAGACAGATGGTAGCCTCCCGTCAAGGCCATCCAGCGTGTTCTCTAACGTGCACAGGGTATGGCTCTTCCGTACACGGGGACACGGCTTAACGTCCCATTCGAAGGACTGCGGCCTCTTCCAAGCACACTGGTGTCCCCTACTGACCGTGGACAGGGTGGGAAGTTTTACGGAGATAAATGTCAAACGCTGACCCAGCTGGGACTCGAACCTGGGAACTACAGATTAGGAGCTTGGCGCGCTACCGATGAGTCACCCTCCACCCCCATGAATGGTAGGATGGGGGGGGGGGGTAGAAAATTTATGAAAAAAAAAAACATTAGTTCAGAATAGTAGCAGAATTGAAAAAATATTATTTGGACATAAACTACAATAACAGTAGTAAGCCCAGTCGGACATATCCATGTCTAACAGTTAACCCAGTCTAACATGAATCCTGTTAGACCGGGACTGGCGTATTAGTGTTAAACACTAATAGTGTCAGTACTAACGTATTTAACTGGCCTTTTCGTACGAACGCGGTTTTTAAGTTCTGGTTTCTAACTGAAACAACCTGTTCGATTTAACATGATTTCTCCATGATCGTTTATGTCATTGTATTTGTCACATAAGAAGACATTTTCGATGTTGGGGATGCGGGGATGGGTCAGTCAGTAGCGCACCAGGGTCGTACCCTGGCTATAGTCACATCTGGGACAGCATTGAGATTTATCTCCACAAAATTCCACGCCCTGCCCTTGGTCAGTAGGGGACACCGTCCGTCGGATGGGACGTAAAACCATGTCCCCGTGTGCGGGAGAGCCATACCTGCGAGCTTTAAAGAACAAGCTTGGCCTTGACGGGAGGCTATCATCTGTCTCCCAACAGCTGTTCCAGTGGGTCTCCTTCCCCAACCTTCTATGAGTTTTAGGGATCCTTGTGATCTGGCCATTAATCCAATGGTGTGCAAAAAAAGTGCCGCTCAGAGGTAAAACAACCCAACGTTAAAGAACACACTGGATGGCCTTGACGGGAGACTACCATCTGTCTCCCAACAGCTGTTCCAGTGGGTCCCCTCCCCCAACTTTCTCAGAGACTACGGGGTCCATGTGACCTGGTCATTTAGCCCATGGTGTGCAAAAAAGTGCCGCTCAGAGGTAAAACAACCCAACGTTAAAGAACACACTGGATGGCCTTGACGGGAGACTACCATCTGTCTCCCAACAGCTGTTCCAGTGGGTCTCCTTCCCCAACCTTCTCTGAGCTCTAGTGATCCTTGTAACCTGGCCATTTAGTCCATTGTGCGCAAAAAAGGTGACTATCAGGGGTAAAACAACCAACCCTTGGAATTGACCTTGTGTCACCTATCTCACGTATCCTTGTTCATGAATTTTCATTTTCAAAAAGATTTTTTTCCATTTGCCTGTAAAAAAATTGTGTTTAAAGAGCTATAATATATTTGAAAGCAAATATATTATACAAATTCATCCTGATTGGTTAAAGATCTTGTCACGTATAGAGTAGAAACGCTTTTAAACGTACATTAAGTTCTTTTCATTATACGATAATATTTTTTGCAAAAATCGGTCTCCCATTTTCAATTTTTATTATAAAAAAAAATACCCCCTCAAGCAGCTGCTTGCCACAAAAGGTCTGACAGCAGAGTCTGTCAGTTTATATGCCATAGTAGAAGGTCTGAAAAGATAGCAGGCCCTCAGCAGAAAAACGACACAAACAGCCATGCCTTACCCGGGGCTCGAACCCAGCTCCCTTAGACCAGTAGCCAAGCGCGCTAACCACTCGGCCATACTCGACAATAATCTACACGTACCATGTATTAAAAATAAACTGCATTTAACATGAAGCGTCCCAATAGATCTTTACTTCGTTTGTTATCACAATATCGCCTTGTTTCATTGTCGTCCCAATCGATCGCTGCCTCATTGTTGCCCTAATAACTCCTTGCTCCATTGTTGTCCCATCGATCCCTGCTTCATTTTTGCACTAATAACTCCTTGTTTCATTGTTGTCCCAATCGATCCCTGCTTCATTTTTGCACTAATAACTCCTTGTTTCATTGTCGTCCCAATCGATCCTTGCCTCATTGTTGTCCTAGTAACTCCTTGTTTCATTGTCGCCCCAATCGATCCCTGCCTAATTGTTGTCCTAATAACTCCTTGTTTCATTTTCGTCCAAATCGATCCCTGCCTCATTGTTGGCCTAATTACTCCTTGTTTCATTGTCGTTCCAATCGATCCCTACCTAATTGTTGCCCTAATTACTCCTTGTTTCATTGTCATCGCAATCGATCCCTACCTAATTGTTGCCCTAATTACTCCTTGTTTCATTGTCGTCCCAATCGATCCCTGCCTAATTGTTGTCGTTGTTCTTGCTTCCTATCAGTATAATACTCCCCACAGAAATCTACGAGGAAGGCGAGACTTCAATAGAAACAACATTCGTAAAAAAATATCAGCGTCGTGTTCGGGATCCGAACCCGGTTTCCTTTGCTCCTAAGGTCAAACAAGCTAACTTTACAAGTTATTACTCTTTATTATTGAAGAAGAATGAGACAAACAAGTCAGTTTTTATCACCGACTCTGCTTATAACTGTTATGACTAACCGGACGAGCTTTTGCTATTATTAGCAGCATTTATCTGTCCATTCTCTGTTTCGACGGAAGTCAACACGTTTCTATGAATTCTGGTTATTCACCTCCTCCCGAAAGCATCGCCCGTCATAACGCCCGTTGGATGAACAGTCTCACACAGGAAATGACGTCGAGTCTCTGGAGTTCGTGTCTAAGGGTAAATATCGTCTACTAAATAATGTAAAGAGTACATTTTTAACTTCTCTGAGCAACTATTGGGCAAAGACATCGACAACATATAATATGCCTTATAATTAAATATTTAAGTAGTCAGATGAAGATTGGGTTATTTTACCGGAGTTTTTTTTCACACCATGTGCCTAATAGTCAGGTCACAAGGACCCCGAAGGTTCAGAGAAGGTTGGGGGAGGGGACCCACTGGAACAGCTGTTGGGAGACAGATGGTAGCCTCCCGTCAAGACCATCCAGCGTCTTCTTTAACGTTGGGTTGTTTAACCTCTGAGCGGCACTTTTTTGCACACCATGGACTAAATGGCTAGGTCACAATGACCCCGAAGGCTCAGAGAAGGTTGGGGAGGGGACACACTGGAGCAGCTGTTGAGAGACAGATGGTAGCCTCCCGTCAAGGTCATCCAGCGTGTTCTTTAACGTTGGATTGTTTAACCTCTGAGTGGCACTTTTTTGCACACCATGGGCTAAATGGCCAGGTCACATGGACCCAGAAGGCTCAGAGAAAGTTGGGGGAGGAGACCCACTGGAACAGCTGTTGGGAGACAGATGGTAGCCTCCCGTCAAGACCATCCAGCGTCTTCTTTAACGTTGGGTTGTTTAACCTCTGAGCGGCACTTTTTTGCACACCATGGACTAAATGGCTAGGTCACAATGACCCCGAAGGCTCAGAGAAGGTTGGGGAGGGGACACACTGGAGCAGCTGTTGAGAGACAGATGGTAGCCTCCCGTCAAGGTCATCCAGCGTGTTCTTTAACGTTGGGTTGTTTAACCTCTGAGTGGCACTTTTTTGCACACCATGGGCTAAATGGCCAGGTCACATGGACCCAGAAGGCTCAGAGAAAGTTGGGGGAGGAGACCCACTGGAACAGCTGTTGGGAGACAGATGGTAGCCTCCCGTCAAGACCATCCAGCGTCTTCTTTAACGTTGGGTTGTTTAACCTCTGAGCGGCACTTTTTTGCACACCATGGACTAAATGGCTAGGTCACAATGACCCCGAAGGCTCAGAGAAGGTTGGGGAGGGGACACACTGGAGCAGCTGTTGAGAGACAGATGGTAGCCTCCCGTCAAGGTCATCCAGCGTGTTCTTTAACGTTGGGTTGTTTAACCTCTGAGTGGCACTTTTTTGCACACCATGGGCTAAATGGCCAGGTCACATGGACCCAGAAGGCTCAGAGAAAGTTGGGGGAGGAGACCCACTGGAACAGCTGTTGGGAGACAGATGGTAGCCTCCCGTCAAGACCATCCAGCGTCTTCTTTAACGTTGGGTTGTTTAACCTCTGAGCGGCACTTTTTTGCACACCATGGACTAAATGGCAAGGTCACAAGGAACCCGAAGGCTCAGAGAAAGTTGGGGGAGGGGACCCACTGGAACAGCTTCCTTCCGTCAAGGCCGTCCAGCTTGTCCTTTAACTTGCTCTCCCACACCAGAACCACGGCTTAACGTGTGCGGGAGTGCCATACCCTCTGCACGTTAAAGAACACGCCAGATGGCCTTGACGAGAGGTTACCATCTGTCTCCCAACAGCTGTACAGTGGGTCACCACTACCAACCGTCTGAGACTTCGAGGTCCTTGTGACCTGGTCATTTAGACGAGAGGTCGCCAATCTGTGGTCCGGGGGAAAATTTTGGTGGTCCGTGGAGAAATTTGGACATCGACACAGGATCGGTGACAATTTTCGTCTAGGGACATTTGCAACAACCTTTCTTTGTGAAAAGACATTCTCATTTGTTACGGTAATTATAAACAAGTACCGCTGTCGGCTTGAAATAGAAACCTCTCTCCACGGTTGCAGTGACGTCATTACAGCCAAGAATCCATAAACTTATTTAAACAAGCAGCGACATATATCACACTAATAATTTTGTTATAATTAAACAAGTGCATTTCATATTAATAAAATGCAACTTTTATCATCATTATTTTATACACGTTTGTACCTTTTTAAAAAAAAATTCACGTTAGTGGTCAGCGGGATTCAAAATTGTGAGTTCAGTGGTCCATGAGGTCCAAAAGATTGGCGACCGCTGGTTTAGACCATTGTGTGCAAAAAAAAGTGGCACTCAGAGTTAAAACAATCCAACCCTCTGATAAGCTTCAGCTTTTTGGGGTTTTTCTTTAGTAAAATAATTATATATATATATTACTTTAAAAAACAAATCTAAAATTTGAAAAATTTCAGTAAAACAAATACAAAACTTCAGTGCTCATCGGCAATTAGTCGGGCACAATTCGCTAAGGAAACCGACAAGGAATTCTTATCGTTCTGTCGCTAGGGAAACTGATAAGGAATTCTCATCGTCCTGACGTTAGGGAAACAGGAAAGGAATGCTCATTCTCCCATCGCTAGGGAAACCGGCAAAGAATTCTCTTCCTCCCATCGCTAGGGAAACCGACAAGGAATGCTCATCCTCCCATCGCTAGGGAAACCGGCAAGGAATGTTCATCCTCCCATCACTAGGAAAACCGGTAAGGAATGCTCATCGTCCCATCGCTAGGGAAATCGGTAAGGAATGCTCATCCTCCCATCGCTAGGGAAACCCGCAAGGAATGCTCATCGTCCCATCGCTAGGGAAACTGACAAGGAATTCTCATCGTCCCATCGCTAGAGAAACCAGCAAGGAATGCTCATCCTCCCATCACTAGGAAAACCGGTAAGGAATGCTCATCGTCCCATCGCTAGGGAAACCGGCAAGGAATTCTCTTCCTCCCATCGCTAGGGAAACGAGCAACGAATGCTCATCCTCCCATCGCTAGGGAAACCGGCAAGGAATGCCCATCCTCCCATCACTAGGGAAACCCGCAAGGAATGCTCATCGTCCCATCGTTAGGGAAACCGGCAAGGAATGCTCATCGTCCCATCGCTAGGGAAACTGGCAAGGAATGCTCATCCTCCCATCGCTAGGGAAACCGAAAAGGAATGCTCATCCTCCCATCACTAGGGAAACCGGCAAGGAATACTCATCGTCCCATCGCTAGGGAAACCGACAAAGAATTCTCATCGTTCTATCGCCGTCCTAAAACATAATTCAGAGCGTGGGAAATATTTCTGCGCCTGCGCCGACGTTGCCGTGCAGAGAAAACGCCAACCTTTGGCATTAACCAACTCATCTCGCAGCGAAATTTTCATCCCCCCTTACCATCTCCCTCTTCCAGCCCCCCCCCCCCCCTACTATCGCAGTCGGCGCTGCCCTAGCACGCGAATGAATCACCCATTAACTGCCGAACCGTGGGGGAGGGGCGAGAGACAGAGAGAAGAGCCCCCGCGACGCCCGGCTCTCGCGGCTCGTCCATCACGCGAGCACGTGCGGCGCGTTCGCAGTCGCGCCAAATCCGCTCAGCACCAGACGCAAAAGATAACCTCGTTTGCCAAACGTAATTGTCGGGATTAAAAATTCACGTCGTAATTTGAGGAACAGGAAAACGAGAGCGAAAATTTTCGAGGAGTCCTGGAGGAGGGGGGGATTGGTTTGCGGAGCCGCGCTCACGTGGCTCGGCGTCATTTCCGGTGGTGGCGTTGTCAGGGTTTTGTTGTTGTTTGCATTAAGTGAGAAGATGAAACGAGACTTCGAAGTTTTCGAGGCGGTTTTGCGGAATTAATTCCGGGATTAAAAAACACCCGCGATACTTTTTTGGGGGAAGCTTTTTCTGACACAAATTTTTCGCCCTGTACAGTCGCTACCATAGTGTTCGGATATTTTTTTGAGCGACTGTATTCCTTTTTTTAACAATTCAAAGTTTATTTACTTTTTTTATCCCCCCAAACCTTCGGAAAATTTTTTCCTTTTTTTTTTTGCAACTGGAGAAATTTAATTTTTGCGTTTTTTTCTTCACAAGTAAGCAATTTTTGCTTTTCCTTTTTTTCCAGTTTGATTATTTTTTAAATTTCTAAGCGCCTTTAAATTTTTTTTTGCACGTATTGAGTAATTTTTTTGTTGTTGTTGTTGACACCAAGCTTGAAAAGGCTTGTTTGACCTGTGAGCGGCACTTTTTTGCACACTATGTGATAAATGGCCAGGTCACAAAGACCCTGAAGGCTCAGAGAAGGTTGGGGGGAGGGGACCCATTGGAACAGCTATTGGGAGACAGATGGTAGCCTCCCGTCAAGGCCATCCAGCGTGTTCTTTAATGTTGGGTTGTTTTACCTCTTAGCGGCACTTTTTTGCACACCATGAGCTAAATGGCCAGGTCACATGGACCCCGAAGGCTCAGAGAAGGTTGGGGGAGGGGATCCACTGGAACAGCTGTTGGGAGACAGATGGTAGCCTCCCGTCAAGGCCATCCAGCGTGTTCTTTAACGTTGGGTTGTTTTACCTCTGAGCGGCACTTTTTTGCACACCATGGGCTAAATGGCCAGGTCACATGGACCCCGAAGTCTCAGAGAAGGTTGGGGGAGGGGGACCCACTGAAACAGCTGTTGGGAGACAGATGGTAGCCTCCTGTCAAGGCCATCCAGTGTGTTCTTTAACGTGCACAGGGTATGGCTCTCCCCACACGGGGCCACGGCTTAACGTCCCATCCGACGGACGGTGGCCTTTCCAAGCCCATCGGTGTCCCCTTTTCTTCCTGGGGGTGGAGTTAGGGTTTAGTGGGGATATAACTGAACTCGGGTCTAGGTGGCACAGAACCTGGAAACTGCTGATTACGAGTCTGGAGCGCTATCCACTGAGCACCATAGCCACCATTTGCAACTTAAGGAACACGCTGGATTGTCTTCACGAGAGGTTTCCAGTTGCTTTTCATAACTCTCCAGTGTATCCTTTCTTCACCTGTCCAACTCGGAGGTCTTAAGATCTTTGCGATCTGGCCATTTAGCTTATTGGGGGCGGGAGTGGCTCAGTCGGTAGCGCGTCAGGCTCGTAATCTGCAGTTCCCAGGTTCGAGTCCCAGCTGCGTCAGCGTTGAGATTTATCTCCGCAAATCTCCACGCCCTGCCCACGGTCAGCAGGGGACACCGATGGGCTTGGAAAGGCCGCCGTCCGTCGGATGGGACGTTAAGCCGTGGCCCCGTGTGCGGGAGAGCCATACCCTGTGCACGTTAAAGAACACGCTGGATGGCCTTGACGGGAGGCTACCATCTGTCTCCCAACAGCTGTTCCAGTGGGTCCCCTCACCCAACCTTCTCTGAGCCTTCGGGGTCCATGTGACCTGGCCATTTAGCACATAGTATGCAAAAAAGTGCCGCTCAGAGGTAAAACAACCCAACGTTAAAGAACACGCCGGGTGGCCTTGACGGAAGTCTACCACTGTCTCCCAACAGCTGTTCCAGTGGGTACCCTCCTTCAACCTTCTCTGAGCCTTCGGGGTCCTTGTGTCCTGCCCATTTAGTCCATTGTGTGCTCGTAATCTGTAGTTCCCAGGTTCGAGTCCCAGCTGGGTCAGCGCTGAGATTTATCTCCGCAAATCTCCACGCCCTGCCCACGGTCAGCAGGGGACACCGATGGGCTTAGAAAGGCCGCCGTCCGTCGGATGGGATGTTAAGCCGTGGCCCCGTGTACGGGAGAGAGCCATACCCTGTGCACGTTAAGGAACATGCTGGATGGCCTTGACGGGAGGCTACCATCTGTCTCTCAACATCTGTTCCTGTGGGTCCCCTCTCCTAACTTTCTCTGATCATTTGGGGTCCTCGTGACCTTGGCCATCTTTTTGCACCCATTTTGTGCAGAAAAAATGCCGCTCAGAGGTAAAACAACCCACCGCAATGTGCAGAGCGTATAACACTCCTACACCGAGGGCTGCAGTGGCAGGGTCACAAGGACCCCGAAGGCTCAGGGATTAACGGAGATAAACCGCAATGTGAGCTACAGAATACGAGCCTGGCATACTGCCGACTAAATCACCCCCCCCCCCCTCCACCGAAATGCTAAGAGGGCAAATAGTTGCTAAGGCAACACCTTTGAAACCACACACTAACAGCAAAAGTTTAAATTTCTAGCACCAGGATATTATCTCAAAAATAAACAAATAACTCCTCCTCCCCCCCCCCCCCAAAAAAAATAAATAAACAAAAGTAAAAAGCAAGGAGGAATGCGGGAAAATAAATGGGTCGTGAAAGGAAGAGCAATCGGATCACGGTGAGGAGGGGGGGGTGGGGAAGAACAGTTCCTGATTTCTCATTAAAAGAGCAAATACTGCGATCTCGGATTCATCGTGTTAAAGCTGACGGAGGCGACAAAAGAAAAGGAAGTTCAGAGAACTTTTGCTCTTTTTTTTCCCCCTTTTCAATTTCATCCTTCTCCCTCCAGACCAATCACGGAGTAAAGTGTCGGCCAATCACCTTGCAGCGACGACTAACTTGGCGCGTCATTCCTCGAGCACTGAAGAGAAGAGGAAGGAGGGGGGGAGGGGGAGAAGATTGGCCCCTCCCCAAAGAGAGGTGGGGGGGGAGAGCGGAAGAGAGATCGCATTTGTCAATTATGGTAGCCACGAGGACGAAGAGAAAATCAAGAAAAGGACAGAAATGCTTTACTCTCTTCGTCTGCGTCCTTCTCTCTGTCTCTTACGATCCGTTTGCTCTTGATCTTCTCCTTTCAGCCTCTTCGTTCTGCTGATTATGCGGAGTGTTCGGCACGCTGTGGGATTCTGTCGCGTAGAAAAGTGACGGGGGGGGGGGGAAGAGCGCTTTCACTTAAAATAAGTGACGCAGAAGGGATGCGGGGAACTTCCGGAATTGGATGCGAATCCCGGGAAGCGATTGGTGACATCGCATCTAAATAGAGAGAGAGAGACAAAGGCAAAGGAGCAAGAAGATCATCGCTAATTTCCGACTCATCGATCGTGAGAGAAAAGGGAGAAAGTGTTCGTCAACTGGAGTCTGCTGATGTACAGTCACTCAAAAAAAAGTATCCGAACACCATGGTTGATGACAGAATTCAGAAAAAATATCTGGAACGTGTACAGCAACTGTACACGGTCCAGTTACCGTTCACAGCAAACTGGAGCGTGTGCAGTTACTGCACACGCTCAATATTTCTGTGAGTGAGCCCACACGATCCAGGTTTTTGTGAGCTCACACGATCCAATGTGCTGTGAACGGTAACTGCACACGCTCCATATTCATTGCATTATATATTCATGCGTATTATATATATTAAAAAAAGTATCCGAACACTATGGTTGATTACAGAATTCAGAAAAAATATCTAGCAATCTTTTATTTTAGAAATTAGTGATGTGGCAACCTTTGTGTCACGTGACAAGAAGGTTGCCAGATCACTAATTTCTAAAAAAAATCGTTGCCAGATATTTTTTCTGAATTCTGTCATCAACTATGGTGTTCGGATACTTTTTTGAGCGACTGTATTCGTTTTTTTTAACAATTCAAAGTTCTTTTTTTAAGCGATTGTACGATGAGCATTTGGCATTCATTCCATGGTAGCTGAGAGAAGATGCGGTCACCCTTCCCCAATATACGGACAGGGGTGGCTCAGTCAGTAGCGCGCCAGGCTCGTAATCTGCAGTTCCCAGATTCGAGTCCAGGCTGGATCAGCGTTGAGATTTATCTGTGTAAAATTCTTCACCCTGCCCACGGTCAGTAGCGAACACCGATGGGCTTGGAAAGGCTGCCGTCCGTCGGATGGGACGTTAAACCGTGGCCCCGTGTGCGGGAGAGACGTACCCTGTGCACGTTAAAAAACACGCTGGATAGCCTTGATGGGAGGCTATCATCTGTCTCCCAACAGCTGTTCCAGTGGGTTCCCTCCCCCAACTTTCTCTGAGCCTTTGGGATCCATGTGACTTGGCCATTTAGTCCATGGTATGCAAAACAGTGCCGCTCAGAGTTAAAACAACCCAACGTTAAAGAACACGCTGGATAGTCTTGATCGGAGGTTATCATCTGTCTCCCAACAGCTGTTCCACTGGGTCCCTTCCCCCAACCTTCTCTGAGCCTTCGGGGTCCTTGTGACCTGGCCATTTAGCTGATGGTGTGCAAAAAAGTGCCGCTCAGAGGTAAAACAAACCAACATTAAAGAACACGCTGGACGGCCTTGACGGGAGGCTACCATCTGTCTTCCAACAGCTGTTCCAGTGGGTCCCTTTCCCGAACTTCTGAGCCTTCGGGGTCCTTGGCTTGTGACCTGGCCATTTAGCCCATGGTGTGCAAAAAAGTGCCGCTCAGAGTTAAAACAATCCAAAGTTAAAGAACACGCTGGAGGGCCTTGACGGGAGGCTACCATCTGTCTCCCAACAGCTGTTCCAGTGGGTCCCCTCCCCTAACCTTCTCTGAGCCTTCGGAGTCCTTGTGACCTGGCCATTTAGCCTATGGTGTACAAAAAAAGTAAGGCTCAGAGTTAAAACAACCCAACGTTAAAGAACACGCTGGATGGCCTTGACGGGAGGCTACCATCTGTCTCCCAACAGCTGTTCCAGTGGGTCCCCTCCCCCAACCTTCTCTGAGCCTTCGGGGTCCTTGTGACCTGGCCATTTAGCCCATGGTGTGCAAAAAAGTGCCGCTCAGGGGTAAAACAACCCAACGTTGGATGGCCTTGATAGGATGCTACCAACTGTCTCCCAACATCTGTTCCAGTGGGTCCCCTCCCCCAACCTTCTCTGAGCCTTCGGAGTCCTTGTGACCTGGCCATTTAGCCTATGGTGTGCAAAAAAAGTACCGCTCAGAGTTAAAACAACCCAACGTTAAAGAACACGCTGGATGGCCTTGACGGGAGGCTACCATCTGTCTCCCAACATCTGTTCCAGTGGGTCCCCTCCCCCAACCTTCTCTGAGCCTTCGGGGTCCTTGTGACCTGGCCATTTAGCCCATGGTGTGCAAAAAAGTGCCGCTCAGCCAGCAACCTCCTCATAACTCCTCCCTTCTTCTTGTGACATGCTGGGCTTGAAAAACTTCCACCAATTAGAAAGCAAAATAAGCAATCCCATCACGAACCAGTTGATAGAATGTTAAAAAACAACACTAAAGAATTGCTCAATAAGGTTTCATAGAGCTCCTTTAAAAAAAGAATCTTCTCTAAACGGTTAAAGTTTCGCCTTTTTATTCTTCTTAATTCTTCCTTCACTTTCACCTTTAATTAGATTTCTTTTCCTCCTCCTCCTCATCCGCAAAGTTCCCTTTCTTGCTTTAGCCACCGACTCGGCATCCTCCGCTGCTCCTCCGCATCACCAATTACTCTTCGGAAGTTGCGCTCTTCCTCTAAGAGAGAGAGACTCCCATCCAGCCCTCAACAGAAGCACTACTTAAATGTCAACTGCAACAGCCACCGTGGAAAGAGTGGGTTGGTTTTGTTGATTGATTTAGGAACAACGGGACTCCTGGGATGCGGGGATCACGGAGACAGTTAAAAATGCGACCCCCCCCCCCTGTACTTCCATCCTGAGATCATTACTCTTGCAGCTCTAATCTTCAGATTCTTCTCCTGATGCTCGGTCTAGACAATGTGTTCATTTATCAAAGTTTGTGCGATTCGGAGCGTCTGGCAGTGATGCTCTGTCTTCCCCCACCATCATCTCCCCTCCCCGTAATATTTTCTGGTGAACGAGAGTTGATAAATGTCCTCATAAAGAAATCTTTGGTACTCTTTTTCTTCCAGACAGACACTTGTGGGTTCAGATTGTCAGTGTAAGGGACTCTTTCGTGTTCTGTGAGGAGGGCGCATTTATCAGGTGTGTGATTCTTGCCGGCATTAAATCGAGAGGAAAAAAGACGCCAAAAGGAGCGAGGAAACTTCGCGCGGATTTTTTTTTTTTGAAACGAAAATTAACTTGTACAATCGCTCAAAAAAAATCCAAACACTGTGGTTGATGACAGAATACAGAAAAAAAATATCTGGTAACGATTTTTTTTTTAGAAATAAGTGATCTGACAACCTACGTGTCACGTGACACGAAGGTTGCCAGATCACTTATTTCTAAAAAAAAATCGTTGCCAGATATTTTTTCTGAATTCTGTTTTCGGATATTTTTTTTAATATATATAATGCGTATGAATATATAATGCAATGAATATGGAGCGTGTGCAGTTACCGTTCACAGCAAACTGGAGCGGTTGCGGTTGATGTTCACAGCACATTGGATCGTGTGAGCTCACAAAAACCTGGATCGTGTGGGCTCACTCACAGAAATATTGAGCGTGTGCAGTTACCGTTCACAGCAAACTGGAGCGGTTGCGGTTGATGTTCACAGCACATTGGATCGTGTGAGCTCACAAAAACCTGGATCGTGTGAGCTCACAAAAACCTGGATCGTGTGGGCCCACTCACAGAAATATTGAGCGTGTGCAGTTACCGTTCACAGCAAACTAGAGCGGTTGTGGTTGATGTTCACAGCACATTGGATCGTGTGAGCTCACAAAAACCTGGATCGTGTGGGCCCACTCACAGAAATATTGAGGGTGTGCAGTTACCGTTCACAGCAAACTGGAGCGGTTGCGGTTAATGTTCACAGCACATTGGATCGTGTGAGCTCACAAAAACCTGGATCGCGTGGGCCCACTCACAGAAATATTGAGCGTGTGCAGTTACCGTTCACAGCAAACTGGAACGTGTGCAGTCACTGCACACGCTCCACTTTGCTGTGAACGGTAACTGGAGCGTGTACAGTTGCTGCTGTACACGTTCCAGATATTTTTTCTGAATTTTGTGATCAACTTTTTTGAGCGACTGTATCCTCTCAGACCTTCTACTCTGGCATTATAAACTGACAGGCTCCTGTCAGACCTCTGTGGAAAGCAGCTGCTTGAGGGGGTATTTATTTTATTTTTTATATTTAATAATTTTTGCCCTCCTTTCTGGCTATTACCATTCTCATCTACTAGAATGAAAGAGGTGGGGGGGGGTCCTTTTGTCTCCTACCCTCCCATCTCTAGATCCGACCCTACAATGCTGTCTAACGGTAAAAGCGACCCCCTTCAATTTACCTCCTTTGAATTGCAATTAAACAATTTCGTTGATCTGTTGTCTGCTAAACAATCAATCTAACTTACTTAGTTTAAGAACGAATCACTTTTTTATTTCTCCTCTTCTTTTTCGGATGCTTTTCTCCCCCCCCCCCCTGGGTGGCTCAGTCGGTAGCGCGCCAGGTTCGTAATCTGTAGTTCCCAGGTTCGAGTCCCAGCTGGGTCAGCGTTGAGATTTATCTCCGCAAAATTCCCCGCCCTGCCCACGGTCAGTAGGGGACACCGATGGGTTTGGAAAGGCCGCCGTCCGTCGGATGGGACGTTAAGCCGTGACCCCGTGTACGAAAGTGCCATACCCTGTGCACGTTAAAGAACACGCTGGATGGCCTTGACGGGAGGCTACCCTCTGTCTCCCAACAGCTGTTTCAATGGGTCCCCTCCCCCAACCTTCTCTGAGCCTTTGGAATCCATGTGACCTGGCCATTTAGCCCATGGTGTGCAAAAAAGTGCCGCTCAGAGGTAAAACAACCCAACCCAAATCCTCCCCCCCCCCAATCCAAGAGGCCCTGGACGCGAGACTCGACCAAAAATGATGTCTAGCGTGAACGAGAAGAGAGAGAGCAAAAGGGTTATTCTTTTAGCGACGCCTCAGCCCAGGTTGGACGCTTCGAAAGGGGTAGGCGGGGGGGGGGTGAGAAAGGAGAGTTGGCGAGAAAACTGAGTCAGACTCCAGCCTCTATCCATCTCGCAGTTCCGTGTCCGCATCAGATGAGAGAGGACACGTGTCAGTCGGGGCCCTTCGCGTGCCTCGCTCTCTCATCACACACACATAAATGCACACTCAGAAGGGCGGGAAAACAAAGGCCGACTTGTCTGGTACGAGAGTGCCGCTCGCATGACGTCACTGCAGATCTCTCCAGACCAGCTGACACTTCTCTCTCTGTCCTCCCGTTGTCATGGTGTCACGTGCCGAGAACAACGGCTTCCGCGAAGCGAATGGACTGAATAAGAGAGGGTTAGTTGACTTTGATGTGCGGGTTGTTGCTGATGACTTGCCCCCTTTTTTTAGTGGGGGGAGGGAGACGGGGGATGCTTTCCTTTAACAGAATGAATTAATGCTGCTTCAAAATAAATTCAGTGACTAATGACTTCTGAAAATAAATTTCTAAATAAGTGTTTTCATTCCTTTATTTGTTTCTATTATCTCTTTCTTAGCTATGTTGTTATTATGTAGCCGTTCGCCATAGTACAAAGAGACCTGGGTTCGAGTTCACCATAGCACAAAGAGACCTGGGTTCGAGTTCACCATAGTTCAAAGAGACCTGGGTTCGAGTTCACCATGCTACAAAGAGACCTGGGTTCGAGTTCACCATATTACAAAAGAGACCTGGGTTCGAGTTCACCATATTACAAAAGAGACCTGGGTTCGAGTTCACTATATTACAAAAGAGACCTGGGTTCGAGTTCACCATATTGCAAAAGAGACTTTGGTTCGAGTTCACTATATTACAAAAGAGACCTGGGTTCGAGTTCACCATAGTACAAAAGAGACCTGTGTTCGAGTTCACCATAGTACAAAAGAGACCTGGGTTCGAGTTCATCATATTACAAAAGAGACCTGGGTTCGAGTTCACCATATTACAAAAGAGACCTTGGTTCGAGTTCACCATATTACAAAAGAGACCTGGGTTCGAGTTCACCATAGTACAAAGAGACCTGGGTTCGAGTTCACTATATTACAAAAGAGACATTGGTTCGAGTTCACCATATTACAAAAGAGACCTGGGTTCGAGTTCGCCATAGTACAAAGAGACCTGGGTTCGAGTTCACCATATTACAAAAGAGACCTGGGTTCGAGTTCACCATGCTACAAAGAGACCTGGGTTCGAGTTCACCATATTACAAAAGAGACCTGGGT
Source organism: Ryuthela nishihirai (assembly GCA_038380435.1). Taxonomy (NCBI): domain Eukaryota; kingdom Metazoa; phylum Arthropoda; class Arachnida; order Araneae; family Heptathelidae; genus Ryuthela; species Ryuthela nishihirai. The sequence goes on from JAWZYU010000702.1 coordinate 78,301, forward strand.
TCCAGTTCACCATATTACAAAAGAGACCTGGGTTCCAGTTCACCATATTACAAAAGAGACCTGGGTTCCAGTTCACTATATTACAAAAGAGACCTGGGTTCCAGTTCACCATATTACAAAAGAGACCTGGGTTCGAGTTCACTATATTACAAAAGAGACCTGGGTTCGAGTTCACCATAGTACAAAAGAGACCTGGGTTCGAGTTCACCATATTACAAAAGAGACCTGGGTTCGAGTTTACCATATTACAAAAGAGACCTGTGTTCGAATTCACCATATTACAAAAGAGACCTGGGTTCGAGTTCACCATATTACAAAAGAGACCTGGGTTCGAGTTCACCATAGTACAAAGAGACCTGGGTTCGAGTTCACCATATTACAAAAGAGACCTGGGTTCGAGTTTACCATATTACAAAAGAGACCTGTGTTCGAATTCACCATATTACAAAAGAGACCTGGGTTCGAGCCCCAGGAAAGAAATTCTTTCCCGCTGAAGTCTCTCTCACCTTCTTCAGAAATATTCTCTATGGCCTAATGGTGATATCATATATGATATATCATATATTATCATATATAATATAATAATCCTCTGTAGAGAGAAGCTGCTTCAGGGGGTAATTGTATTTCATGTTTAATTTTACGGCTTTACCTGAAAAAAAAAAATATCTGCCAACTCAACACAAATCTAAATATAATAATATAATTTATTACAAAGTTTGGGTTACAACTTTGTTAATCGCTCAAAAAAAGTATCCGAACACTATGGTTGATTACAGAATTCAGAAAATATCTAGCAATGATTTTTTTTTTAATTAGTGATCTGGCAACATTCGTGTCACGTGACACGAAGATTGCCAGATCACTCATTTCTAAAAAAAATCGTTGCCAGATATTTTTTATGAATTCTGTAATCAACCATAGTGTTCGGATACTTTTTTTAATATATATAATGCGTATGAATATATAATGCAATGAATATGGAGCGTGTGCAGTTACCGTTCACAGCAAACTGGAGCGGTTGCGGTTAATGTTCACAGCACATTGGATCGTGTGAGCTCACAAAACCCTGGATCGTGTGGGCCAACTCACAGAAATATTGAGCGTGTGCAGTTACCGTTCACAGCAAACTGGAGCGTGTGCACTAACTGCACACGCTCCAGTTTGCTGGGAACGGTAACTGGAGCGTGTACAGTTGCTGTACACGTTCCAGATATTTTTTCTGAATTCTGTAATCAACCCTAGTGTTGGGATATTTTTTTTCGAACGACTGTACCTCTGAGTGGCGCTTTTTTGCACACAGTGGGCTAAATAGCCAGGTCACAAGGAGCCCGAAGGCTTAAACGAGGTTGGGGAGGCAGGAACTGAACATCTGTTGGGAGACAGATGACAGCCTCCCGTCAAGGCCATCCAGCGTGTTCTTTAACGTGCACAGGGTATGCTCTTTTCAGCACACGGGGACAGGGCTTAACGCCCTAGCCGACGGATGGCGGCCATTCCTAGCCTATCGCTGTCCCCTGTGACCAAGGTCATGGCGGAGATATATCTCAACGCTGGCCCAGCTGGAAATCGAACCTGGGAACTGCAAATCATAAGCCTGGCGCGCTACCGACTGAACTACCCCCACTCCAATTTATTGTATAAATAGAAAACGTACATTGGTTGGATTTTTTACCTCAAGCGGCATCTGTTTACACACAATGAGATATATGCCCAGGTTACAAGTATTGAAAGAAAACTAGGAGGAAGGGAACCACTGGCGAGGAGAGAGACAGATGGTAGCCTCCCGTCAAGGCCATCCAGCGTGTTCTTTAACGTGCACAGGATATGACTCTCCTGCATACGAGGACAATGACTTACGTAACATCCGATGGACAAAAGTCCCCCCCCCCCAAACTTAGGTTGTTGTATTGTTTTACCTCTGAGCGGCACTTTTTTGCACACCATGCATGGGCTAAATGGCCAGGTCACATGGACCCCGAAGTCTCAGAGAAGGTTGGGGGAGGGGACCCACTGGAACAGCTGTTGGGAGACAGATGGTAGCCTCCCGTCAAGGCCATCCAGCGTGTTTTTTAACGTGCACAGGGTATGGCTCTCCCGCACACGGGGTCACGGCTTAACGTCCCATCCGACGGACGGCGGCCTTTCCAAGCCCATCGGTGTCCCCTACTGACCGTGGGCAGGGCGGGGAATTTTGCGGAGATAAATCTCAACGCTGACCCAGCTGGGACTCGAACCTGGGAACTACAGATTACGAGCCTGGCGCGCTACCGACTGAGCCACCCCCGTCCCCTAAAGGAGAGAGACAGATGGTAGCCTCTCGTCAAGGCCATCCAGAGTGTCCTTTAACGTGCACAGGGTATGGCTCTCCCGCACACGGGGCCACGGCTTAACGTCCCATCCGACGGACGGCGGTCTTTCCAAGCCCATCGGTGTCCCCTACTGACCGTGGGCAGGGCGGGGAGTTTTGCGGAGATAAATCTCAACGCTGACCCAGCTGGGACTCGAACTTGGGAACTACAGATTATGAGCCTGGCGCGCTACCGACTGAGCCACCCCCCGTCCCCTAAAGGAGAGAGACAGATGGTAGCCTCTCGTCAAGGCCATCCAGCGTGTTCTTTAACGTGCACAGGATATGACTCTCCTGCATACGAGGACAATGACTTACGTAACATCCGATGGACGTAACATCCCCCCCCCCCCGAAACTTAGGAGTTCAACTGTGGGCTGCATTGATCATAGAACATTCTCTGCAGGAAATCTAATCGGAGAAATTGCGTTGGCTGCAAATTCGGTGAATGTTGTTGCATAATCAGAGATTTGATTGTTGACTGCCTAATTTGAGAATTTCTTCTCTGCTGGAATCAAAGATTCAAGAAGTGACGTCACAAATAACTGAATTAACGAAACGAAGGAAGACCACAGCCTCAATTTCCTCCGTAAGAGAACATTCTTTCTTACTGATAATCTCGTGCATTCACGTCATTGATTAATGAAGCCATTGCAGTTCTAACGTGAAACCCGATGGCTTAAACCTTGGCCAAACTCATACTAGAAAGTCACGTCAAATAATCCAGAAATGACGTCACAAAACTGTGAAAAAAAAGGACGATAATCTATGCAGAGTTACAACTTCATGTGTGGCAGATGCTCTTTTCCATAACAGCACACGCATTTTTTGTTGTTGATTACTCAAATCATTTCGTTTTAATCTTTTTCTTTTAAGTGTTTCGTTTCAATAGTAATTCGTGACGTCACTTTTTGATTCTTTGGATTGGATTGTTTTACCTCTGAGCGGCACTTTTTTGCACACCATGGGCTAAATGGCCAGGTCACATGGACCCCGAAGGCTCAGAGAAGGTTGGGGGAGGGGACCCACTGGAACAGCTGTTGGGAGACGGATGGTAGCATCCCATCAAGGCCATCCAGCGTGTTCTTTAACGTTGGGTTGTTTTACCTCTGAGCGGCACTTTTTTGCACACCATGGGCTAAATGGCCAGGTCACAAGGACCTCGAAGGCTCAGAGAAGGTTGGGGGAGGGGACCCACTGGAACAGCTGTTGGGAGACGGATGGTAGCCTCCCATCAAGGCCATCCAACGTGTTCTTTAACGTTGGGTTGTTTTACCTCTGAGCGGCACTTTTTTGCACATCATGGGCTAAATGGCCAGGTCACATGAACCCCGAAGGCTCAGAGAAGGTTGGGGGAGGGGACCCACTGGAACAGTTGTTGGGAGACAGATGGTAGCCTCCCGTCAAGGCCATCCAGCGTGTTCTTTAACGTTGGGTTGTTTTACCTCTGAGCGGCACTTTTTTGCACACCATGGGCTAAATGGCCAGATCACAAGGACCTCGAAGGCTCAGAGAAGGTTGGGGGAGGAGACCCACTGGAACAGCTGTTGGGAGACAGATGGTAGCCTTCCGTCAAGGCCATCCAGCGTGTTCTTTAACGTTGGGTTGTTTTACCTCTGAGCGGCACTTTTTTGCACACCATGGGCTAAATGGCCAGGTCACAAGGACCTCGAAGGCTCAGAGAAGGTTGGGGGAGGGGACCCACTGGAACAGCTGTTGGGAGACAGATGGTAGCCTCCCATCAAGGCCATCCAGCGTGTTCTTTAACGTTGGGTTGTTTTACCTCTGAGCGGCACTTTTTTGCACACCATGGGCCAAATGGCCAGGTCACATGGACCCCGAAGGCTCAGAGAAGGTTGGGGGAGGGGACCCACTGGAACAGTTGTTGGGAGACAGATGGTAGCCTCCCGTCAAGGCCATCCAGCGTGTTCTTTAACGTTGGGTTGTTTTACCTCTGAGCGGCACTTTTTTGCACACCATGGGCTAAATGACCAGGTCACATGGGCCCCGAAGACTCAGAGAAGGTGGGGGGTGGAGACCCACTGGAACCGCTGTTGGGAGACAGATGGTAGCCTCCCGTCAAGGCCATCCAGCGTGTTCTTTAAGGTTTGGTTGTTTTATCTCTGAGCGGTACTTTTTTGCACACCATGGGCTAAATGACCAGGTCACAAGGACCCCGAAGACTCAGAGAAGGTGGGGGGTGGAGACCCACTGGAACAGCTGTTGGGAGACAGATGGTAACCTCCCGTCAAGGCCATCCAGAGTGTTCTTTAACGTTTGGTTGTTTTACCTCTGAGCGGCACTTTTTTGCACACCATGGGCTAAATGGCCAGGCTACAAGGACCCCGAAGGCTCAGAGAAGGTTGGGGGAGGGGACCCACTGGAACAGCTGTTGGGAGACAGATGGTAGCCTCCCGTCAAGGCCATCCAGCGTGTTCTTTAACTTGCACAGGGTATGGCTCTCCCACACACTGGGCCACGGCTTAACGTCCCATCCGATGGACGGCGGCCTTTTCAAGCCCATCGGTGTCCCCTACTGATCGTGGGCAGGGCGGGGAAATTTTGCGGAGATAAATCTCAACGCTGACCCAGCTGGGACTCGAACCTGGGAACTACAGATTACAAGCCTGGCGCGCAACCAACTGAGCCACCCCCGCCCCATTTTGATTCTTTGTGGTGGCTTGCTAGATTGAGTTTGCCGAGGATTAAGCTACCGGGTTTCGCGTCAGAAGAAAGTTTCAATCCTTGGCCAAAATCAATACATCAAGCCCTGTCA
>JAWZYU010000703.1:0-83198 GCA_038380435.1 Ryuthela nishihirai
ACCTCCCCCGGGTCATGAGGCGGGAACTCGTAACAGGTGCCCGAGACCAGAGGAAAAAAAAAATCCCCCGGGACATGAGGCGGGAACACCCGACAGTTGCCCGAGAGCACGAAAAACTACCTCCCCCGGGTCATGAGGCGGGAACTCGTAACAGGTGCCCGAGACCAGAGGAAAAAAAAAATCCCCCGGGACATGAGGCGGGAACACCCGACAGTTGCCCGAGAGCACGAAAAACTACCTCCCCCGGGTCATGAGGCGGGAACTCGTAACAGGTGCCCGAGACCAGAGGAAAAAAAAAATCCCCCGGGACATGAGGCGGGAACACCCGACAGTTGCCCGAGAGCACGAAAAACTACCTCCCCCGGGTCATGAGGCGGGAACTCGTAACAGGTGCCCGAGACCAGAGGAAAAAAAAAATCCCCCGGGACATGAGGCGGGAACACCCGACAGTTGCCCGAGAGCACGAAAAACTACCTCCCCCGGGTCATGAGGCGGGAACTCGTAACAGGTGCCCGAGACCAGAGGAAAAAAAAAATCCCCCGGGACATGAGGCGGGAACACCCGACAGTTGCCCGAGAGCACGAAAAACTACCTCCCCCGGGTCATGAGGCGGGAACTCGTAACAGGTGCCCGAGACCAGAGGAAAAAAAAAATCCCCCGGGACATGAGGCGGGAACACCCGACAGTTGCCCGAGAGCACGAAAAACTACCTCCCCCGGGTCATGAGGCGGGAACTCGTAACAGGTGCCCGAGACCAGAGGAAAAAAAAAATCCCCCGGGACATGAGGCGGGAACACCCGACAGTTGCCCGAGAGCACGAAAAACTACCTCCCCCGGGTCATGAGGCGGGAACTCGTAACAGGTGCCCGAGACCAGAGGAAAAAAAAAATCCCCCGGGACATGAGGCGGGAACACCCGACAGTTGCCCGAGAGCACGAAAAACTACCTCCCCCGGGTCATGAGGCGGGAACTCGTAACAGGTGCCCGAGACCAGAGGAAAAAAAAAATCCCCCGGGACATGAGGCGGGAACACCCGACAGTTGCCCGAGAGCACGAAAAACTACCTCCCCCGGGTCATGAGGCGGGAACTCGTAACAGGTGCCCGAGACCAGAGGAAAAAAAAAATCCCCCGGGACATGAGGCGGGAACACCCGACAGTTGCCCGAGAGCACGAAAAACTACCTCCCCCGGGTCATGAGGCGGGAACTCGTAACAGGTGCCCGAGACCAGAGGAAAAAAAAAATCCCCCGGGACATGAGGCGGGAACACCCGACAGTTGCCCGAGAGCACGAAAAACTACCTCCCCCGGGTCATGAGGCGGGAACTCGTAACAGGTGCCCGAGACCAGAGGAAAAAAAAAATCCCCCGGGACATGAGGCGGGAACACCCGACAGTTGCCCGAGAGCACGAAAAACTACCTCCCCCGGGTCATGAGGCGGGAACTCGTAACAGGTGCCCGAGACCAGAGGAAAAAAAAAATCCCCCGGGACATGAGGCGGGAACACCCGACAGTTGCCCGAGAGCACGAAAAACTACCTCCCCCGGGTCATGAGGCGGGAACTCGTAACAGGTGCCCGAGACCAGAGGAAAAAAAAAATCCCCCGGGACATGAGGCGGGAACACCCGACAGTTGCCCGAGAGCACGAAAAACTACCTCCCCCGGGTCATGAGGCGGGAACTCGTAACAGGTGCCCGAGACCAGAGGAAAAAAAAAATCCCCCGGGACATGAGGCGGGAACACCCGACAGTTGCCCGAGAGCACGAAAAACTACCTCCCCCGGGTCATGAGGCGGGAACTCGTAACAGGTGCCCGAGACCAGAGGAAAAAAAAAATCCCCCGGGACATGAGGCGGGAACACCCGACAGTTGCCCGAGAGCACGAAAAACTACCTCCCCCGGGTCATGAGGCGGGAACTCGTAACAGGTGCCCGAGACCAGAGGAAAAAAAAAATCCCCCGGGACATGAGGCGGGAACACCCGACAGTTGCCCGAGAGCACGAAAAACTACCTCCCCCGGGTCATGAGGCGGGAACTCGTAACAGGTGCCCGAGACCAGAGGAAAAAAAAAATCCCCCGGGACATGAGGCGGGAACACCCGACAGTTGCCCGAGAGCACGAAAAACTACCTCCCCCGGGTCATGAGGCGGGAACTCGTAACAGGTGCCCGAGACCAGAGGAAAAAAAAAATCCCCCGGGACATGAGGCGGGAACACCCGACAGTTGCCCGAGAGCACGAAAAACTACCTCCCCCGGGTCATGAGGCGGGAACTCGTAACAGGTGCCCGAGACCAGAGGAAAAAAAAAATCCCCCGGGACATGAGGCGGGAACACCCGACAGTTGCCCGAGAGCACGAAAAACTACCTCCCCCGGGTCATGAGGCGGGAACTCGTAACAGGTGCCCGAGACCAGAGGAAAAAAAAAATCCCCCGGGACATGAGGCGGGAACACCCGACAGTTGCCCGAGAGCACGAAAAACTACCTCCCCCGGGTCATGAGGCGGGAACTCGTAACAGGTGCCCGAGACCAGAGGAAAAAAAAAATCCCCCGGGACATGAGGCGGGAACACCCGACAGTTGCCCGAGAGCACGAAAAACTACCTCCCCCGGGTCATGAGGCGGGAACTCGTAACAGGTGCCCGAGACCAGAGGAAAAAAAAAATCCCCCGGGACATGAGGCGGGAACACCCGACAGTTGCCCGAGAGCACGAAAAACTACCTCCCCCGGGTCATGAGGCGGGAACTCGTAACAGGTGCCCGAGACCAGAGGAAAAAAAAAATCCCCCGGGACATGAGGCGGGAACACCCGACAGTTGCCCGAGAGCACGAAAAACTACCTCCCCCGGGTCATGAGGCGGGAACTCGTAACAGGTGCCCGAGACCAGAGGAAAAAAAAAATCCCCCGGGACATGAGGCGGGAACACCCGACAGTTGCCCGAGAGCACGAAAAACTACCTCCCCCGGGTCATGAGGCGGGAACTCGTAACAGGTGCCCGAGACCAGAGGAAAAAAAAAATCCCCCGGGACATGAGGCGGGAACACCCGACAGTTGCCCGAGAGCACGAAAAACTACCTCCCCCGGGTCATGAGGCGGGAACTCGTAACAGGTGCCCGAGACCAGAGGAAAAAAAAAATCCCCCGGGACATGAGGCGGGAACACCCGACAGTTGCCCGAGAGCACGAAAAACTACCTCCCCCGGGTCATGAGGCGGGAACTCGTAACAGGTGCCCGAGACCAGAGGAAAAAAAAAATCCCCCGGGACATGAGGCGGGAACACCCGACAGTTGCCCGAGAGCACGAAAAACTACCTCCCCCGGGTCATGAGGCGGGAACTCGTAACAGGTGCCCGAGACCAGAGGAAAAAAAAAATCCCCCGGGACATGAGGCGGGAACACCCGACAGTTGCCCGAGAGCACGAAAAACTACCTCCCCCGGGTCATGAGGCGGGAACTCGTAACAGGTGCCCGAGACCAGAGGAAAAAAAAAATCCCCCGGGACATGAGGCGGGAACACCCGACAGTTGCCCGAGAGCACGAAAAACTACCTCCCCCGGGTCATGAGGCGGGAACTCGTAACAGGTGCCCGAGACCAGAGGAAAAAAAAAATCCCCCGGGACATGAGGCGGGAACACCCGACAGTTGCCCGAGAGCACGAAAAACTACCTCCCCCGGGTCATGAGGCGGGAACTCGTAACAGGTGCCCGAGACCAGAGGAAAAAAAAAATCCCCCGGGACATGAGGCGGGAACACCCGACAGTTGCCCGAGAGCACGAAAAACTACCTCCCCCGGGTCATGAGGCGGGAACTCGTAACAGGTGCCCGAGACCAGAGGAAAAAAAAAATCCCCCGGGACATGAGGCGGGAACACCCGACAGTTGCCCGAGAGCACGAAAAACTACCTCCCCCGGGTCATGAGGCGGGAACTCGTAACAGGTGCCCGAGACCAGAGGAAAAAAAAAATCCCCCGGGACATGAGGCGGGAACACCCGACAGTTGCCCGAGAGCACGAAAAACTACCTCCCCCGGGTCATGAGGCGGGAACTCGTAACAGGTGCCCGAGACCAGAGGAAAAAAAAAATCCCCCGGGACATGAGGCGGGAACACCCGACAGTTGCCCGAGAGCACGAAAAACTACCTCCCCCGGGTCATGAGGCGGGAACTCGTAACAGGTGCCCGAGACCAGAGGAAAAAAAAAATCCCCCGGGACATGAGGCGGGAACACCCGACAGTTGCCCGAGAGCACGAAAAACTACCTCCCCCGGGTCATGAGGCGGGAACTCGTAACAGGTGCCCGAGACCAGAGGAAAAAAAAAATCCCCCGGGACATGAGGCGGGAACACCCGACAGTTGCCCGAGAGCACGAAAAACTACCTCCCCCGGGTCATGAGGCGGGAACTCGTAACAGGTGCCCGAGACCAGAGGAAAAAAAAAATCCCCCGGGACATGAGGCGGGAACACCCGACAGTTGCCCGAGAGCACGAAAAACTACCTCCCCCGGGTCATGAGGCGGGAACTCGTAACAGGTGCCCGAGACCAGAGGAAAAAAAAAATCCCCCGGGACATGAGGCGGGAACACCCGACAGTTGCCCGAGAGCACGAAAAACTACCTCCCCCGGGTCATGAGGCGGGAACTCGTAACAGGTGCCCGAGACCAGAGGAAAAAAAAAATCCCCCGGGACATGAGGCGGGAACACCCGACAGTTGCCCGAGAGCACGAAAAACTACCTCCCCCGGGTCATGAGGCGGGAACTCGTAACAGGTGCCCGAGACCAGAGGAAAAAAAAAATCCCCCGGGACATGAGGCTGGGAACACCCGACAGTTGCCCGAGAGCACGAAAAACTACCTCCCCCGGGTCATGAGGCGGGAACTCGTAACAGGTGCCCGAGACCAGAGGAAAAAAAAAATCCCCCGGGACATGAGGCGGGAACACCCGACAGTTGCCCGAGAGCACGAAAAACTACCTCCCCCGGGTCATGAGGCGGGAACTCGTAACAGGTGCCCGAGACCAGAGGAAAAAAAAAATCCCCCGGGACATGAGGCGGGAACACCCGACAGTTGCCCGAGAGCACGAAAAACTACCTCCCCCGGGTCATGAGGCGGGAACTCGTAACAGGTGCCCGAGACCAGAGGAAAAAAAAAATCCCCCGGGACATGAGGCGGGAACACCCGACAGTTGCCCGAGAGCACGAAAAACTACCTCCCCCGGGTCATGAGGCGGGAACTCGTAACAGGTGCCCGAGACCAGAGGAAAAAAAAAATCCCCCGGGACATGAGGCGGGAACACCCGACAGTTGCCCGAGAGCACGAAAAACTACCTCCCCCGGGTCATGAGGCGGGAACTCGTAACAGGTGCCCGAGACCAGAGGAAAAAAAAAATCCCCCGGGACATGAGGCGGGAACACCCGACAGTTGCCCGAGAGCACGAAAAACTACCTCCCCCGGGTCATGAGGCGGGAACTCGTAACAGGTGCCCGAGACCAGAGGAAAAAAAAAATCCCCCGGGACATGAGGCGGGAACACCCGACAGTTGCCCGAGAGCACGAAAAACTACCTCCCCCGGGTCATGAGGCGGGAACTCGTAACAGGTGCCCGAGACCAGAGGAAAAAAAAAATCCCCCGGGACATGAGGCGGGAACACCCGACAGTTGCCCGAGAGCACGAAAAACTACCTCCCCCGGGTCATGAGGCGGGAACTCGTAACAGGTGCCCGAGACCAGAGGAAAAAAAAAATCCCCCGGGACATGAGGCGGGAACACCCGACAGTTGCCCGAGAGCACGAAAAACTACCTCCCCCGGGTCATGAGGCGGGAACTCGTAACAGGTGCCCGAGACCAGAGGAAAAAAAAAATCCCCCGGGACATGAGGCGGGAACACCCGACAGTTGCCCGAGAGCACGAAAAACTACCTCCCCCGGGTCATGAGGCGGGAACTCGTAACAGGTGCCCGAGACCAGAGGAAAAAAAAAATCCCCCGGGACATGAGGCGGGAACACCCGACAGTTGCCCGAGAGCACGAAAAACTACCTCCCCCGGGTCATGAGGCGGGAACTCGTAACAGGTGCCCGAGACCAGAGGAAAAAAAAAATCCCCCGGGACATGAGGCGGGAACACCCGACAGTTGCCCGAGAGCACGAAAAACTACCTCCCCCGGGTCATGAGGCGGGAACTCGTAACAGGTGCCCGAGACCAGAGGAAAAAAAAAATCCCCCGGGACATGAGGCGGGAACACCCGACAGTTGCCCGAGAGCACGAAAAACTACCTCCCCCGGGTCATGAGGCGGGAACTCGTAACAGGTGCCCGAGACCAGAGGAAAAAAAAAATCCCCCGGGACATGAGGCGGGAACACCCGACAGTTGCCCGAGAGCACGAAAAACTACCTCCCCCGGGTCATGAGGCGGGAACTCGTAACAGGTGCCCGAGACCAGAGGAAAAAAAAAATCCCCCGGGACATGAGGCGGGAACACCCGACAGTTGCCCGAGAGCACGAAAAACTACCTCCCCCGGGTCATGAGGCGGGAACTCGTAACAGGTGCCCGAGACCAGAGGAAAAAAAAAATCCCCCGGGACATGAGGCGGGAACACCCGACAGTTGCCCGAGAGCACGAAAAACTACCTCCCCCGGGTCATGAGGCGGGAACTCGTAACAGGTGCCCGAGACCAGAGGAAAAAAAAAATCCCCCGGGACATGAGGCGGGAACACCCGACAGTTGCCCGAGAGCACGAAAAACTACCTCCCCCGGGTCATGAGGCGGGAACTCGTAACAGGTGCCCGAGACCAGAGGAAAAAAAAAATCCCCCGGGACATGAGGCGGGAACACCCGACAGTTGCCCGAGAGCACGAAAAACTACCTCCCCCGGGTCATGAGGCGGGAACTCGTAACAGGTGCCCGAGACCAGAGGAAAAAAAAAATCCCCCGGGACATGAGGCGGGAACACCCGACAGTTGCCCGAGAGCACGAAAAACTACCTCCCCCGGGTCATGAGGCGGGAACTCGTAACAGGTGCCCGAGACCAGAGGAAAAAAAAAATCCCCCGGGACATGAGGCGGGAACACCCGACAGTTGCCCGAGAGCACGAAAAACTACCTCCCCCGGGTCATGAGGCGGGAACTCGTAACAGGTGCCCGAGACCAGAGGAAAAAAAAAATCCCCCGGGACATGAGGCGGGAACACCCGACAGTTGCCCGAGAGCACGAAAAACTACCTCCCCCGGGTCATGAGGCGGGAACTCGTAACAGGTGCCCGAGACCAGAGGAAAAAAAAATCCCCCGGGACATGAGGCGGGAACACCCGACAGTTGCCCGAGAGCACGAAAAACTACCTCCCCCGGGTCATGAGGCGGGAACTCGTAACAGGTGCCCGAGACCAGAGGAAAAAAAAAATCCCCCGGGACAGGAGGCGGGAACACCCGACAGTTGCCCGAGAGCACGAAAAACTACCTCCCCCGGGTCATGAGGCGGGAACTCGTAACAGGTGCCCGAGACCAGAGGAAAAAAAAAATCCCCCGGGACATGAGGCGGGAACACCCGACAGTTGCCCGAGAGCACGAAAAACTACCTCCCCCGGGTCATGAGGCGGGAACTCGTAACAGGTGCCCGAGACCAGAGGAAAAAAAAAATCCCCCGGGACATGAGGCGGGAACACCCGACAGTTGCCCGAGAGCACGAAAAACTACCTCCCCCGGGTCATGAGGCGGGAACTCGTAACAGGTGCCCGAGACCAGAGGAAAAAAAAAATCCCCCGGGACATGAGGCGGGAACACCCGACAGTTGCCCGAGAGCACGAAAAACTACCTCCCCCGGGTCATGAGGCGGGAACTCGTAACAGGTGCCCGAGACCAGAGGAAAAAAAAAATCCCCCGGGACATGAGGCGGGAACACCCGACAGTTGCCCGAGAGCACGAAAAACTACCTCCCCCGGGTCATGAGGCGGGAACTCGTAACAGGTGCCCGAGACCAGAGGAAAAAAAAAATCCCCCGGGACATGAGGCGGGAACACCCGACAGTTGCCCGAGAGCACGAAAAACTACCTCCCCCGGGTCATGAGGCGGGAACTCGTAACAGGTGCCCGAGACCAGAGGAAAAAAAAAATCCCCCGGGACATGAGGCGGGAACACCCGACAGTTGCCCGAGAGCACGAAAAACTACCTCCCCCGGGTCATGAGGCGGGAACTCGTAACAGGTGCCCGAGACCAGAGGAAAAAAAAAATCCCCCGGGACATGAGGCGGGAACACCCGACAGTTGCCCGAGAGCACGAAAAACTACCTCCCCCGGGTCATGAGGCGGGAACTCGTAACAGGTGCCCGAGACCAGAGGAAAAAAAAAATCCCCCGGGACATGAGGCGGGAACACCCGACAGTTGCCCGAGAGCACGAAAAACTACCTCCCCCGGGTCATGAGGCGGGAACTCGTAACAGGTGCCCGAGACCAGAGGAAAAATAAAATCCCCCGGGACATGAGGCGGGAACACCCGACAGTTGCCCGAGAGCACGAAAAACTACCTCCCCCGGGTCATGAGGCGGGAACTCGTAACAGGTGCCCGAGACCAGAGGAAAAAAAAAATCCCCCGGGACATGAGGCGGGAACATCCGACAGTTGCCCGAGAGCACGAAAAACTACCTCCCCCGGGTCATGAGGCGGGAACTCGTAACAGGTGCCCGAGACCAGAGGAAAAAAAAAATCCCCCGGGACATGAGGCGGGAACACCCGACAGTTGCCCGAGAGCACGAAAAACTACCTCCCCCGGGTCATGAGGCGGGAACTCGTAACAGGTGCCCGAGACCAGAGGAAAAAAAAAATCCCCCGGGACATGAGGCGGGAACACCCGACAGTTGCCCGAGAGCACGAAAAACTACCTCCCCCGGGTCATGAGGCGGGAACTCGTAACAGGTGCCCGAGACCAGAGGAAAAAAAAATCCCCCGGGACATGAGGCGGGAACACCCGACAGTTGCCCGAGAGCACGAAAAACTACCTCCCCCGGGTCATGAGGCGGGAACTCGTAACAGGTGCCCGAGACCAGAGGAAAAAAAAATCCCCCGGGACATGAGGCGGGAACACCCGACAGTTGCCCGAGAGCACGAAAAACTACCTCCCCCGGGTCATGAGGCGGGAACTCGTAACAGGTGCCCGAGACCAGAGAAAAAAAAAATCCCCCGGGACAGGAGGCGGGAACACCCGACAGTGGACCGAGAGCACAAAAAACTACCTCCCCCGGGTCACGAGGCGGGAACTCGTAACAGGTGCCCGAGACCACAGGAAAAAAAAAATCCCCCGGGACAGGAGGCGGGAACACCCGACAGTTGCCCGAGAGCACAAAAAACTACCTCCCCCGGGTCACGAGGCGGGAACTCGTAACAGGTGCCCGAGACCACAGGAAAAAAAAACTCCCCCGGGACAGGAGGCGGGAACACCCGACAGTTGCCCGAGAGCACAAAAAACTACCTCCCCCGGGTCACGAGGCGCGAACTCGTAACAGGTGCCCGAGACCACAGGAAAAAAAAAATCCCCCGGGACAGGAGGCGGGAACACCCGACAGTTGCCCGAGAGCACAAAAAACTACCTCCCCCGGGTCACGAGGCGGGGACTCGTAACAGGTACCCGAGACCACAGGAAAAAAAAAATCCCCCGGGATAGGAGGCGGGAACACCCGACAGTTGCCCGAGAGCACAAAAAACTACCTCCCCCGGGTCACGAGGCGGGAACTCGTATCAGGTGCCCGAGTCCACAGGAAAAAAAAATCCCCCGGGACAGGAGGCGGGAACACCCGACAGTTGCCCGAGAGCACAAAAAACTACCTCCCCCGGGTCACGAGGCGGGAACTCGTAACAGGTGCCCGAGACCACACGAAAAAAAAAATCCCCCGGGACTGGAGGCGGGAACACCCGACAGTTGCCCGAGAGCACAAAAAACTACCTCCCCCGGGTCACGAGGCGGGAACTCGTAACAGGTGCCCGAGACCACAGGAAAAAAAAACTCCCCCGGGACAGGAGGCGGGAACACCCGACAGTTGCCCGAGAGCACAAAAAACTACCTCCCCCGGGTCACGAGGCGGGAACTCGTATCAGGTGCCCGAGACCACAGGAAAAAAAAATCCCCCGGGACAGGAGGCGGGAACACCCGACAGTTGCCCGAGAGCACAAAAAACTACCTCCCCCGGGTCACGAGGCGGGAACTCGTAACAGGTGTCCGAGACCACAGGAAAAAAAAACTCCCCCGGGACAGGAGGCGGGAACACCCGACAGTTGCCCGAGAGCACAAAAAACTACCTCCCCCGGGTCACGAGGCGGGAACTCGTAACAGGTGCCCGAGACCACAGGAAAAAAAAACTCCCCCGGGACAGGAGGCGGGAACACCCGACAGTTGCCCGAGAGCACAAAAAACTACCTCCCCCGGGTCAGGAGGCGGGAACTCGTAACAGGTGCCCGAGACCACAGGAAAAAAAAAATCCCCCGGGACATGAGGCGGGAACACCCGACAGTTGCCCGAGAGCACGAAAAACTACCTCCCCCGGGTCATGAGGCGGGAACTCGTAACAGGTGCCCGAGACCAGAGGAAAAAAAAAATCCCCCGGGACATGAGGCGGGAACACCCGACAGTTGCCCGAGAGCACGAAAAACTACCTCCCCCGGGTCATGAGGCGGGAACTCGTAACAGGTGCCCGAGACCAGAGAAAAAAAAAATCCCCCGGGACAGGAGGCGGGAACACCCGACAGTTGCCCGAGAGCACAAAAAACTACCTCCCCCGGGTCACGAGGCGGGAACTCGTAACAGGTGCCCGAGACCACACGAAAAAAAAAATCCCCCGGGACTGGAGGCGGGAACACCCGACAGTTGCCCGAGAGCACAAAAAACTACCTCCCCCGGGTCACGAGGCGGGAACTCGTAACAGGTGCCCGAGACCACAGGAAAAAAAAAATCCCCCGGGACAGGAGGCGGGAACACCCGACAGTTGCCCGAGAGCACAAAAAACTACCTCTCCCGGGTCAGGAGGCGGGAACTCGTATCAGGTGCCCGAGACCACAGGAAAAAAAAAATCCCCCGGGACAGGAGGCGGGAACACCCGACAGTTGCCCGAGAGCACAAAAAACTACCTCCCCCGGGTCACGAGGCGGGAACTCGTATCAGGTGCCGGAGACCACAGGAAAAAAAAAATCTCCCGGGACAGGAGGCGGGAACACCCGACAGTTGCCCGAGAGCACAAAAAACTACCTCCCCCGGGTCATGAGGCGGGAACTCGTAACAGGTGCCCGAGACCACAGGAAAAAAAAAATCCCCCGGGACAGGAGGCGGGAACACCCGACAGTTGCCCGAGAGCACAAAAAACTACCTCCCCCGGGTCATGAGGCGGGAACTCGTAACAGGTGCCCGAGACCACAGGAAAAAAAAAATCCCCCGGGACAGGAGGCGGGAACACCCGACAGTTGCCCGAGAGCACAAAAAACTACCTCCCCCGGGTCATGAGGCGGGAACTCGTAACAGGTGCACGAGACCACAGGAAAAAAAAACTCCCCCGGGACAGGAGGCGGGAACACCCGACAGTTGCCCGAGAGCACAAAAAACTACCTCCCCCGGGTCATGAGGCGGGAACTCGTAACAGGTGCCCGAGACCACAGGAAAAAAAACTCCCCTGTGACAGGAGGCGGGAACACCCGACAGTTGCCCGAGAGCACAAAAAACTACCTCCCCCGGGTCATGAGGCGGGAACTCGAAACAGGTGCCCGAGAACACAGGAAAAAAAAACTCCACCGGGACAGGAGGCGGGAACACCCGACAGTTGCCCGAGAGCACAAAAAACTACCTCCCCCGGGTCATGAGGCGGGAACTCGTATCAGGTGCCCGAGACCACAGGAAAAAAAAACTCCCCCGGGACAGGAGGCGGGAACACCCGACAGTTGCCCTAGAGCACAAAAAACTACCTCCCCCGGGTCACGAGGCGGGAACTCGTAACAGGTGCCCGAGACCACAGGAAAAAAAAACTCCCCCGGGACAGGAGGCGGGAACACCCGACAGTTGCCCGAGAGCACAAAAAACTATCTCCCCCGGGTCACGAGGCGGGAACTCGTAACAGGTGCCCGAGACCACAGGAAAAAAAAACTCCCCCGGGACAGGAGGCGGGAACACCCGACAGTTGCCCGAGAGCACAAAAAACTACCTCCCCTGGGTCACGAGGCGGGAACTCGTAAGAGGTGCCCGAGACCACAGGAAAAAAAAAATCCCCCGGGACAGGAGGCGGGAACACCCGACAGTTGCCCGAGAGCACAAAAAACTACCTCCCCCGGGTCAGAAGGCGGGAACTCGTATCAGGTGCCCGAGACCACAGGAAAAAAAAAATCCCCCGGGACAGGAGGCGGGAACACCCGACAGTTGCCCGAGAGCTCAAAAAACTACCTCCCCCGGGTCACGAGGCGGGAACTCGTATCAGGTGCCCGAGACCACAGGAAAAAAAAAATCCCCCGGGACAGGAGGCGGGAACACCCGACAGTTGCCCGAGAGCACAAAAAACTACCTCCCCCGGGTCACGAGGCGGGAACTCGTAACAGGTGCCCGAGACCACAGGAAAAAAAAA
The DNA here is from genome assembly GCA_038380435.1 of Ryuthela nishihirai. Classification (NCBI taxonomy): domain Eukaryota; kingdom Metazoa; phylum Arthropoda; class Arachnida; order Araneae; family Heptathelidae; genus Ryuthela; species Ryuthela nishihirai. Next base: position 12,564 of record JAWZYU010000703.1, read on the forward strand.
TCCCCCGGGACAGGAGGCGGGAACACCCGACAGTTGCCCGAGAGCACAAAAAACTACCTCCCCCGGGTCACGAGGCGGGAACTCGTAACAGGTGCCCGAGACCACAGGAAAAAAAAAAATCCCCCGGGACAGGAGGCGGGAACACCCGACAGTTGCCCGAGAGCACAAAAAACTACTTCCCCCGGGTCATGAGGCGGGAACTCGTAACAGGTGCCCGAGACCACAGGAAAAAAAAAATCCCCGGGACAGGAGGCGGGAACACCCGACAGTTGCCCGAGAGCACAAAAAACTACCTCCCCCGGGTCAGGAGGCGGGAACTCGTAACAGGTGCCCGAGACCACAGGAAAAAAAAAATCCCCCGGGACAGGAGGCGGGAACACCCGACAGTTGCCCGAGAGCACAAAAAACTACCTCCCCCGGGTCATGAGGCGGGAACTCGTAACAGGTGCCCGAGACCACAGGAAAAAAAAAATCCCCCGGGACAGGAGGCGGGAACACTCGACAGTTGCCCGAGAGCACAAAAAACTACCTCCCCCGGGTCATGAGGCGGGAACTCGTAACAGGTGCCCAAGACCACAGGAAAAAAAAACTCCCCCGGGACAGGAGGCGGGAACACCCGACAGTTGCCCGAGAGCACAAAAAACTACCTCCCCCGGGTCATGAGGCGGGAACTCGTAACAGGTGCTCGAGACCACAGGAAAAAAAAACTCCCCCGGGACAGGAGGCGGGAACACCCGACAGTTGCCCGAGAGCACAAAAAACTACCTCCCCCGGGTCAGGAGGCGGGAACTCGTAACAGGTGCCCGAGACCACAGGAAAAAAAAACTCCCCCAGGACAGGAGGCGGGAACACCCGACAGTTGCCCGAGAGCACAAAAAACTACCTCCCCCGGGTCATGAGGCGGGAACTCGTAACAGGTTCCCGAGACCACAGGAAAAAAAAAATCCCCCGGGACAGGAGGCGGGAACACCCGACAGTTGCCCGAGGGCACAAAAAACTACCTCCCCCGGGTCACGAGGCGGGAACTCGTAACTGGTGCCCGAGACCACAGGAAAAAAAAAATCCCCCAGGACAGGAGGCGGGAACACCCGACAGTTGCCCGAGAGCACAAAAAACTACCTCCCCCGGGTCACGAGGCGGGAACTCGTAACAGGTGCCCGAGACCACAGGAAAAAAAAAATACCCCGGGACAGGAGGCGGGAACACCCGACAGTTGCCCGAGAGCACAAAAAACTACCTCCCCCGGGTCACGAGGCGGGAACTCGTATCAGGTGCCTGAGACCACAGGAAAAAAAAAATCCCCCGGGACAGGAGGCGGGAACACCCGACAGTTGCCCGAGAGCACAAAAAACTTCCTCCCCCGGGTCATGAGGCGGGAACTCGTATCAGGTGCCCGAGACCACAGGAAAAAAAAATCCCCCGGGACAGGAGGCGGGAACACCCGACAGTTGCCCGAGAGCACAAAAAACTACCTCCCCCGGGTCACGAGGCGGGAACTCGTATCAGGTGCCCGAGACCACAGGAAAAAAAAAATCCCCCGGGACAGGAGGCGGGAACACCCGACAGTTGCCCGAGAGCACAAAAAACTACCTCCCCCGGGTCACGAGGCGGGAACTCGTAACAGGTGCCCGAGACCACAGGAAAAAAAAAATCCCCCGGGACAGGAGGCGGGAACACCCGACAGTTGCCCGAGAGCACAAAAAATACCTCCCCCGGGTCACGAGGCGGGAACTCGTAACAGGTGCCCGAGACCACAGGAAAAAAAAAATCCCCCGGGACAGGAGGCGGGAACACCCGACAGTTGCCCGAGAGCACAAAAAACTACCTCCCCCGGGTCACAAGGCGGGAACTCGTAACAGGTGCCCGAGACCACAGGAAAAAAAAAATCCCCCGGGACAGGAGGCGGGAACACCCGACAGTTGCCCGAGAGCACAAAAAACTACCTCCCCCGGGTCACGAGGCGGGAACTCGTAACAGGTGCCCGAGACCACAGGAAAAAAAAAATCCCCCGGGACAGGAGGCGGGAACACCCGACATTTGCCCAAGAGCACAAAAAACTACCTCCCCGGGTCATGAGGCGGGAACTCGTAACAGGTGCCCGAGACCACAGGAAAAAAAAACTCCCCCGGGACAGGAGGCGGGAACACCCGACAGTTGCCCGAGAGCACAAAAAACTACCTCCCCCGGGTCACGAGGCGGGAACTCGTAACAGGTGCCCGAGACCACAGGAAAAAAAAAATTCCCCGGGACAGGAGGCGGGAACACCCGACAGTTGCCCGAGAGCACAAAATACTACCTCCCCCGGGTCACGAGGCGGGAACTCGTAACAGGTGCCCGAGACCACAGGAAAAAAAAACTCCCCCGGGACAGGAGGCGGGAACACCCGACAGTTGCCCGAGAGCACAAAAAACTACCTCCCCCGGGTCACGAGGCGGGAACTCGTAACAGGTGCTCGAGACCACAGTAAAAAAAAATCCCCCGGGACAGGAGGCGGGAACACCCGACAGTTGCCCGAGAGCACAAAAAACTACCTCCCCCGGGTCAGGAGGCGGGAACTCGTATCAGGTGCTCGAGACCACAGGAAAAAAAAAATCCCCCGGGACAGGAGGCGGGAACACCCGACAGTTGCCCGAGAGCACAAAAAACTACCTCCCCCGGGTCACGAGGCGGGGGAACTCGTATCAGGTGCCCGAGACCACAGGAAAAAAAAAATCCCCCGGGACAGGAGGCGGGAACACCAGACAGTTGCCCGAGAGCACAAAAAAACTACCTCCCCCGGTCACGAGGCGGGAACTCGTAACAGGTGCCCGAGACCACAGGAAAAAAAAACTCCCCCGGGACAGGAGGCGGGAACACCCGACAGTTGCCCGAGAGCACAAAAAACTACCTCCCCCGGGTCACGAGGCGGGAACTCGTAACAGGTGCCCGAGACCACAGGAAAAAAAAACTCCCCGGGACAGGAGGCGGGAACACCCGACAGTTGCCCGAGAGCACAAAAAACTACCTCCCCGGGTCAGGAGGCGGGAACTCGTAACAGGTGCCCGAGACCACAGGAAAAAAAAAATCCCCCGGACAGGAGGCGGGAACACCCGACAGTTGCCCGAGAGCAAAAAAAACTACCACCCCCGGGTCACGAGGCGGGAACTCGTAACAGGTGCCCGAGACCACAGGAAAAAAAAAATTCCCCCGGGACAGGAGGCGGAACACCCTACAGTTGCCCGAGAGCACAAAAAACTACCTCCCCCGGTCACGAGGCGGGAACTCGTAACAGGTGCCCGAGACCACAGGAAAAAAAAACTCCCCCGGGACAGGAGGCGGGAACACCCGACAGTTGCCCGAGAGCACAAAAAACTACCTCCCCGGGTCACGAGGCGGGAACTCGTAACAGGTGCCCGAGACCACAGGAAAAAAAAAATCCCCCGGGACAGGAGGCGGGAACACCCGACAGTTGCCCGAGAGCACAAAAAACTACCTCCCCCGGGTCACGAGGCGGGAACTCGTAACAGGTGCCCGAGACCACAGGAAAAAAAAAACTCCCCGGGACAGGAGGCGGGAACACCCGACAGTTGCCCGAGAGCACAAAAAACTACCTCCCCCGGGTCACGAGGCGGGAACTCGTAACAGGTGCCCGAGACCACAGGAAAAAAAAAATCCCCCGGGACAGGAGGCGGGAACACCCGACAGTTGCCCGAGAGCACAAAAAACTACCTCCCCCGGGTCACGAGGCGGGGACTCGTAACAGGTACCCGAGACCACAGGAAAAAAAAAATCCCCCGGGATAGGAGGCGGAACACCCGACAGTTGCCCGAGAGCACAAAAAACTACCTCCCCGGGTCACGAGGCGGGAACTCGTAACAGGTGCCCGAGACCTCAGGAAAAAAAAAATCCCCCGGGACAGGAGGCGGGAACACCCGACAGTTGCCCGAGAGCACAAAAAACTACCTCCCCCGGGTCACGAGGCGGGAACTCGTAACAGGTGCCCGAGACCACAGGAAAAAAAAACTCCCCCGGGACAGGAGGCGGGAACACCCGACAGTTGCCCGAGAGCACAAAAAACTACCTCCCCCGGGTCACGAGGCGGGAACTCGTAACAGGTGCCCGAGACCACAGGAAAAAAAAAATCCCCCGGGACAGGAGGCGGGAACACCCGACAGTTGCCCGAGAGCACAAAAAACTACCTCCCCCGGGTCAGGAGGTGGGAACTCGTAACAGGTGCCCGAGACCACAGGAAAAAAAAAATCCCCGGGACAGGAGGCGGGAACACCCGACAGTTGCCCGAGAGCACAAAAACTACCTCCCCCGGGTCAGGAGGCGGGAACTCGTAACAGGTGCCCGAGACCACAGGAAAAAAAAAATCCCCCGGGACAGGAGGCGGGAACACCCGACAGTTGCCCGAGAGCACAAAAAACTACCTCCCCCAGGTCATGAGGCGGGAACTCGTAACAGGTGCCCGAGACCACAGGAAAAAAAAACTCCCCCGGGACAGGAGACGGGAACACCCGACAGTTGCCCGAGAGCACAAAAAACTACCTCCCCCGGGTCACGAGGCGGGAAATCGTAACAGGTGCCCGAGACCACAGGAAAAAAAAAATCCCCCGGGACAGGAGGCGGGAACACCCGACAGTTGCCCGAGAGCACAAAAAACTACCTCCCCCGGGTCACGAGGCGGGAACTCGTAACAGGTGCCCGAGACCACAGGAAAAAAAAATCCCCCGGGACAGGAGGCGGGAACACCCGACAGTTGCCCGAGAGCACAAAAAACTACCTCCCCCGGGTCACGAGGCGGGAACTCGTATCAGGTGCCCGAGACCACAGGAAAAAAAAAATCCCCCGGGACAGGAGGCGGGAACACCCGACAGTTGCCCGAGAGCACAAAAAACTACCTCCCCGGGTCACGAGGCGGGAACTCGTATCAGGTGCCCGAGACCACAGGAAAAAAAAAATCCCCCGGGACAGGAGGCGGGAACAACCCGACAGTTGCCCGAGAGCACAAAAAACTACCTTCCCCCGGGTCACGAGGCGGGAACTCGTACCAGGTGCCCGAGACCACAGGAAAAAAAAAATCCCCCGGGACAGGAGGCGGGAACACCCGACAGTTGCCCGAGAGCACAAAAAACTTCCTCCCCCGGGTCACGAGGCGGGAACTCGTATCAGGTGCCCGAGACCACAGGAAAAAAAAAATCCCCCGGGACAGGAGGCGGGAACACCCGACAGTTGCCCGAGAGCACAAAAAACTACCTCCCCCGGGTCACGAGGCGGGAACTCGTAACAGGTGCCCGAGACCACAGGAAAAAAAAAATCCCCGGGACAGGAGGCGGGAACACCCGACAGTTGCCCGAGAGCACAAAAAACTACCTCCCCCGGGTCACGAGGCGGGAACTCGTAACAGGTGCCCGAGACCACAGGAAAAAAAAAATCCCCCGGGACAGGAGGCGGGAACACCCGAGAGTTGCCCGAGAGCACAAAAAACTACCTCCCCTGGGTCACGAGGCGGGAACTCGTATCAGGTGCCCGAGACCACAGGAAAAAAAAAATCCCCCCGGGACAGGAGGCGGGAACACCCGATAGTTGCCCGAGAGCACAAAAAACTACCTCCCCCGGGTCACGAGGCGGGAACTCGTATCAGGTGCCCGAGACCACAGGAAAAAAAAACTCCCCCGGGACAGGAGGCGGGAACACCCGACAGTTGCCCGAGAGCACAAAAAACTACCTCCCCCGGGTCACGAGGCGGGAACTCGTATCAGGTGCCCGAGACCACAGGAAAAAAAAAATCCCCCGGGACAGGAGGCGGGAACACCCGACAGTTGCCCGAGAGCACAAAAAACTACCCCCCCGGGTCACGAGGCGGGAACTCGTATCAGGTGCCCGAGACCACAGGAAAAAAAAAATCCCCCGGGACAGGAGGCGGGAACACCCGACAGTTGCCCGAGAGCACAAAAAACTACCTCCCCCGGGTCACGAGGCGGGAACTCGTATCAGGTGCCCGAGACCACAGGAAAAAAAAAATCCCCCGGGACAGGAGGCGGGAACACCCGACAGTTGCCCGAGAGCACAAAAAACTACCTTCCCCCGGGTCACGAGGCGGGAACTCGTACCAGGTGCCCGAGACCACAGGAAAAAAAAAATCCCCCGGGACAGGAGGCGGGAACACCCGACAGTTGCCCGAGAGCACAAAAAACTTCCTCCCCCGGGTCACGAGGCGGGAACTCGTATCAGGTGCCCGAGACCACAGGAAAAAAAAAATCCCCCGGGACAGGAGGCGGGAACACCCGACAGTTGCCCGAGAGCACAAAAAACTACCTCCCCCGGGTCACGAGGCGGGAACTCGTAACAGGTGCCCGAGACCACAGGAAAAAAAAAATCCCCCGGGACAGGAGGCGGGAACACCCGACAGTTGCCCGAGAGCACAAAAAACTACCTCCCCCGGGTCACGAGGCGGGAACTCGTAACAGGTGCCCGAGACCACAGGAAAAAAAAAATCCCCCGGGACAGGAGGCGGGAACACCCGAGAGTTGCCCGAGAGCACAAAAAACTACCTCCCCTGGGTCACGAGGCGGGAACTCGTATCAGGTGCCCGAGACCACAGGAAAAAAAAAATCCCCCGGGACAGGAGGCGGGAACACCCGATAGTTGCCCGAGAGCACAAAAAACTACCTCCCCCGGGTCACGAGGCGGGAACTCGTATCAGGTGCCCGAGACCACAGGAAAAAAAAACTCCCCCGGGACAGGAGGCGGGAACACCCGACAGTTGCCCGAGAGCACAAAAAACTACCTCCCCCAGGTCACGAGGCGGGAACTCGTATCAGGTGCCCGAGACCACAGGAAAAAAAAAATCCCCCGGGACAGGAGGCGGGAACACCCGACAGTTGCCCGAGAGCACAAAAAACTACCTCCCCCGGGTCACGAGGCGGGAACTCGTAACAGGTGCCCGAGACCACAGGAAAAAAAAAATCCCCCGGGACAGGAGGCGGGAACACCCGACAGTTGCCCGAGAGCACAAAAAACTACCTCCCCCGGGTCAGGAGGCGGGAACTCGTATCAGGTGCCCGAGACCACAGGAAAAAAAAATCCCCCGGGACAGGAGTCGGGAACACCCGACAGTTGCCCGAGAGCACAAAAAACTACCTCCCCCGGGTCACGAGGCGGGAACTCGTATCAGGTGCCCGAGACCACAGGAAAAAAAAAATCCCCCGGGACAGGAGGCGGGAACACCCGACAGTTGCCCGAGAGCACAAATAACTACCTCCCCCGGGTCACGAGGCGGGAACTCGTATCAGGTGCCCGAGACCACAGGAAAAAAAAATCCCCCGGGACAGGAGGCGGGAACACCCGACAGTTGCCCGAGAGCACAAAAAACTACCTCCCCCGTGTCACGAGGTGGGAACTCGTAACAGGTGCCCGAGACCACAGGAAAAAAAAAATCCCCGGGACAGGAGGCGGGAACACCCGACAGTTGCCCGAGAGCACAAAAAACTACCTCCCCCGGGTAACGAGGCGGGAACTCGTAACAGGTGCCCGAGACCAGAGGAAAAAAAAAATCCCCCGGGACAGGAGGCGGGAACACCCGACAGTTGCCCGAGAGCACAAAAAACTACCTCCCCCGGGTCAGGAGGCGGGAACTCGTATCAGGTGCCCGAGACCACAGGAAAAAAAAATCCCCCGGGACAGGAGGCGGGAACACCCGACAGTTGCCCGAGAGCACAAAAAACTACCTCCCCCGGGTCACGAGGCGGGAACTCGTATCAGGTGCCCGAGACCACAGGAAAAAAAAACTCCCCCGGGACAGGAGGCGGGAACACCCGACAGTTGCCCGAGAGCACAAAAAACTACCTGCCCCGGGTCACGAGGCGGGAACTCGTAACAGGTGCCCGAGACCACAGGAAAAAAAAAATCCCCCGGGACAGGAGGCGGGAACACCCGACAGTTGCCCGAGAGCACAAAAAACTACCTCCCCCGGGTCACGAGGCGGGGACTCGTAATAGGTGCCCGAGACCACAGGAAAAAAAAAATCCCCCGGGACAGGAGGCGGGAACACCCGACAGTTGCCCGAGAGCACAAAAAACTACCTCCCCCGGGTCACGAGGCGGGAACTCGTAACAGGTGCCCGAGACCACAGGAAAAAAAAACTCCCCCGGGACAGGAGGCGGGAACACCCGACAGTTGACCGAGAGCACAAAAAACTACCTGCCCCGGGTCACGAGGCGGGAACTCGTAACAGGTTCCCGAGACCACAGGAAAAAAAATTCCCCCGGGACAGGAGGCGGGAACACCCGACAGTTGCCCGAGAGCACAAAAAACTAACTCCCCCGGGTCACGAGGCGGGGACTCGTAACAGGTGCCCGAGACCACAGGAAAAAAAAATCCCCCGGGACAGGAGGCGGGAACACCCGACAGTTGCCCGAGAGCACAAAAAACTACCTCCCCCGGGTCACGAGGCGGGAACTCGTAACAGGTGCCCGAGACCACAGGAAAAAAAAACTCCCCCGGGACAGGAGGCGGGAACACCCGACAGTTGCCCGAGAGCACAAAAAACTACCTCCCCCGGGTCACGAGGCGGGAACTCGTATCAGGTGCCCGAGAACACAGGAAAAAAAAAATTCCCCGGGACAGGAGGCGGGAACTCGTATCAGGTGCCCGAGACCACAGGAAAAAAAAAATCCCCCGGGACAGGAGGCGGGAACACCCGACAGTTGCCCGAGAGCACAAAACACTACCTCCCCCGGGTCACGAGGCGGGAACTCGTAACTGGTGCCTGAGACCACAGGAAAAAAAAACTCCCCCGGGACAGGAGGCGGGAACACCCGACAGTTGCCCGAGAGCACAAAAAACTACCTCCCCCGGGTCACGAGGCGGGAACTCGTAACAGGTGCCCGAGACCACAGGAAAAAAAAACTCCCCCGGGACAGGAGGCGGGAACACCCGACAGTTGCCCGAGAGCACAAAAAACTACCTCCCCCGGGTCAGGAGGCGGGAACTCGTAACAGGTGCCCGAGACCACAGGAAAAAAAAAAATCCCCCGGGACAGGAGGCGGGAACACCCGACAGTTGCCCGAGAGCACAAAAAACTACCTCCCCCGGGTCACGAGGCGGGAACTCGTATCAGGTGCCCGAGACCACAGGAAAAAAAAAATCCCCCTGGACAGGAGGCGGGAACACCCGACAGTTGCCCGAGAGCACAAAAAACTACCTCCCCCGGGTCACGAGGCGGGAACTCGTATCAGGTGCCCGAGACCACAGGAAAAAAAAACTCCCCCGGGACAGGAGGCGGGAACACCCGACAGTTGCCCGAGAGCACAAAAAACTACCTGCCCCGGGTCACGAGGCGGGAACTCGTAACAGGTGCCCGAGACCACAGGAAAAAAAAAATCCCCCGGGACAGGAGGCGGGAACACCCGACAGTTGCCCGAGAGCACAAAAAACTACCTCCCCCGGGTCACGAGGCGGGGACTCGTAACAGGTGCCCGAGACCACAGGAAAAAAAAACTCCCCCGGGACAGGAGGCGGGAACACCCGACAGTTGACCGAGAGCACAAAAAACTACCTCCCCCGGGTCACGAGGCGGGAACTCGTATCAGGTGCCCGAGACCACAGGAAAAAAAAAATCCCCCGGGACAGGAGGCGGGAACTCGTATCAGGTGCCCGAGACCACAGGAAAAAAAAAATCCCCCGGGACAGGAGGCGGGAACACCCGACAGTTGCCCGAGAGCACAAAAAACTACCTCCCCCGGGTCACGAGGCGGGAACTCGTAACAGGTGCCCGAGACCACAGGAAAAAAAAACTCCCCCGGGACAGGAGGCGGGAACACCCGACAGTTGCCCGAGAGCACAAAAAACTACCTCCCCCGGGTCACGAGGCGGGAACTCGTAACAGGTGCCCGAGACCACAGGAAAAAAAAACTCCCCCGGGACAGGAGGCGGGAACACCCGACAGTTGCCCGAGAGCACAAAAAACTACCTCCCCTCGGTCAGGAGGCGGGAACTCGTAACAGGTGCCCGAGACCACAGGAAAAAAAAAATCCCCCGGGACAGGAGGCGGGAACACCCGACAGTTGCCCGAGAGCACAAAAAACTACCTCCCCCGGGTCACGAGGCGGGAACTCGTATCAGGTGCCCGAGACCACAGGAAAAAAAAATCCCCCGGGACAGGAGGCGGGAACACCCGACAGTTGCCCGAGAGCACAAAAAACTACCTCCCCCGGGTCACGAGGCGGGAACTCGTATCAGGTGCCCGAGACCACAGGAAAAAAAAAATCCCCCGGTACAGGAGGCGGGAACACCCGACAGTTGCCCGAGAGCACAAAAAACTACCTCCCCCGGGTCACGAGGCGGGAACTCGTAACAGGTGCCCGAGACCAGAGGAAAAAAAAATCCCCCGGGACAGGAGGCGGGAACACCCGACAGTTGCCCGAGAGCACAAAAAACTACCTCCCCCGGGTCACGAGGCGGGAACTCGTAACAGGTGCCCGAGACCACAGGAAAAAAAAACTCCCCCGGGACAGGAGGCGGGAACACCCGACAGTTGCCCGAGAGCACAAAAAACTACCTCCCCCGGGTCACGAGGCGGGAACTCGTATCAGGTGACCGAGACCACAGGAAAAAAAAAATCCCCCGGGACAGGAGGCGGGAACACCCGACAGTTGCCCGAGAGCACAAAAAACTACCTCCCCCGGGTCACGAGGCGGGAACTCGTATCAGGTGCCCGAGACCACAGGAAAAAAAAAATCCCCCGGGACAGGAGGCGGGAACACCCGACAGTTGCCCGAGAGCACAAAAAACTACCTCCCCCGGGTCAGGAGGCGGGAACTCGTAACAGGTGCCCGAGACCACAGGAAAAAAAAAATCCCCCGGGACAGGAGGCGGGAACACCCAACAGTTGCCCGAGAGCACAAAAAACTACCTCCCCCGGGTCAGGAGGCGGGAACTCGTATCAGGTGCCCGAGACCACAGGAAAAAAAAAATCCCCCGGGACAGGAGGCGGGAACACCCGACAGTTGCCCGAGAGCACAAAAAACTACCTCCCCCGGGTCACGAGGCGGGAACTCGTATCAGGTGCCCGAGACCACAGGAAAAAAAAAATCTCCCGGGACAGGAGGCGGGAACACCCGACAGTTGCCCGAGAGCACAAAAAACTACCTCCCCCGGGTCACGAGGCGGGAACACGTAACAGGTGCCCGAGACCACAGGAAAAAAAAAATCCCCCGGGACAGGAGGCGGGAACACCCGACAGTTGCCCGAGAGCACAAAAAACTACCTCCCCCGGGTCACGAGGCGCGAACTCGTAACAGGTGCCCGAGACCACAGGAAAAAAAAAATCCCCCGGGACAGGAGGCGGGAACACCCGACAGTTGCCCGAGAGCACAAAAAACTACCTCCCGCGGGTCACGAGGCGGGAACTCGTAACAGGTGCCCGAGACCGCAGGAAAAAAAATATCCCCCGGGACAGGAGGCGGGAACACCCGACAGTTGCCCGAGAGCACAAAAAACTACCTCCCCCGGGTCACGAGGCGGGAACTCGTAACAGGTGCCCGAGACCACAGGAAAAAAAAACTCCCCCGGGACAGGAGGCGGGAACACCCGACAGTTGCCCGAGAGCACAAAAAACTACCTCCCCCGGGTCACGAGGCGGGGACTCGTAACAGGTGCCCGAGACCACAGGAAAAAAAAAATCCCCCGGGACAGGAGGCGGGAACACCCGACAGTTGCCCGAGAGCACAAAAAACTACCTCCCCCGGGTCACGAGGCGGGAACTCGTAACAGGTGCCCGAGACCACAGGAAAAAAAAACTCCCCCGGGACAGGAGGCGGGAACACCCGACAGTTGACCGAGAGCACAAAAAACTACCTCCCCCGGGTCACGAGGCGGGAACTCGTATCAGGTGCCCGAGACCACAGGAAAAAAAAAATCCCCCGGGACAGGAGGCGGGAACTCGTATCAGGTGCCCGAGACCACAGGAAAAAAAAAATCCCCCGGGACAGGAGGCGGGAACACCCGACAGTTGCCCGAGAGCACAAAAAACTACCTCCACCGGGTCACGAGGCGGGAACTCGTAACAGGTGCCCGAGACCACAGGAAAAAAAAACTCCCCCGGGACAGGAGGCGGGAACACCCGACAGTTGCCCGAGAGCACAAAAAACTACCTCCCCCGGGTCACGAGGCGGGAACTCGTAACAGGTGCCCGAGACCACAGGAAAAAAAAACTCCCCCGGGACAGGAGGCGGGAACACCCGACAGTTGCCCGAGAGCTCAAAAAACTACCTCCCCCCGGTCAGGAGGCGGGAACTCGTAACAGGTGCCCGAGACCACAGGAAAAAAAAAATCCCCCGGGACAGGAGGCGGGAACACCCGACAGTTGCCCAAGAGCACAAAAAACTACCTCCCCCGGGTCACGAGGCGGGAACTCGTATCAGGTGCCCGAGACCACAGGAAAAAAAAATCCCCCGGGACAGGAGGCGGGAACACCCGACAGTTGCCCGAGAGCACAAAAAACTACCTCCCCCGGGTCACGAGGCGGGAACTCGTATCAGGTGCCCGAGACCACAGGAAAAAAAAATCCCCCGGTACAGGAGGCGGGAACACCCGACAGTTGCCCGAGAGCACAAAAAACTACCTCCCCCGGGTCACGAGGCGGGAACTCGTAACAGGTGCCCGAGACCAGAGGAAAAAAAAATCCCCCGGGACAGGAGGCGGGAACACCCGACAGTTGCCCGAGAGCACAAAAAACTACCTCCCCCGGGTCACGAGGCGGGAACTCGTAACAGGTGCCCGAGACCACAGGAAAAAAAAAATCCCCCGGGACAGGAGGCGGGAACACCCGACAGTTGCCCGAGAGCACAAAAAACTACCTCCCCCGGGTCACGAGGCGGGAACTCGTATCAGGTGCCCGAGACCACAGGAAAAAAAAAATCCCCCGGGACAGGAGGCGGGAACACCCGACAGTTGCCCGAGAGCACAAAAAACTACCTCCCCCGGGTCACGAGGCGGGAACTCGTATCAGGTGCCCGAGACCACAGGAAAAAAAAAATCCCCCGGGACAGGAGGCGGGAACACCCGACAGTTGCCCGAGAGCACAAAAAACTACCTCCCCCGGGTCAGGAGGCGGGAACTCGTAACAGGTGCCCGAGACCACAGGAAAAAAAAAATCCCCCGGGACAGGAGGCGGGAACACCCGACAGTTGCCCGAGAGCACAAAAAACTACCTCCCCCGGGACACGAGGTGGGAACTCGTATCAGGTGCCCGAGACCACAGGAAAAAAAAAATCCCCCGGGACAGGAGGCGGGAACACCCGACAGTTGCCCGAGAGCACAAAAAACTACCTCCCCCGGGTCACGAGGCGGGAACTCGTATCAGGTGCCCGAGACCACAGGAAAAAAAAATCTCCCGGGACAGGAGGCGGGAACACCCGACAGTTGCCCGAGAGCACAAAAAACTACCTCCCCCGGGTCACGAGGCGGGAACACGTAACAGGTGCCCGAGACCACAGGAAAAAAAAAATCCCCCGGGACAGGAGGCGGGAACACCCGACAGTTGCCCGAGAGCACAAAAAACTACCTCCCCCGGGTCACGAGGCGCGAACTCGTAACAGGTGCCCGAGACCACAGGAAAAAAAAAATCCCCCGGGACAGGAGGCGGGAACACCCGACAGTTGCCCGAGAGCACAAAAAACTACCTCCCGCGGGTCACGAGGCGGGAACTCGTAACAGGTGCCCGAGACCGCAGGAAAAAAAATATCCCCCGGGACAGGAGGCGGGAACACCCGACAGTTGCCCGAGAGCACAAAAAACTACCTCCCCCGGGTCACGAGGCGGGAACTCGTAACAGGTGCCCGAGACCACAGGAAAAAAAAAATCCCCCGGGACAGGAGGCGGGAACACCCGACAGTTGCCCGAGAGCACAAAAAACTACCTCCCCCGGGTCACGAGGCGGGAACTCGTAACAGGTGCCCGAGACCACAGGAAAAAAAAACTCCCCCGGGACAGGAGGCGGGAACACCCGACTGTTGCCCGAGAGCACAAAAAACTACCTCCCCCGGGTCACGAGGCGGGAACTCGTAACAGGTGCCCGAGACCACAGGAAAAAAAACTCCCCCGGGACAGGAAGCGGGAACACCCGACAGTTGCCCGAGAGCACAAAAATCTACCTCCCCCGGGTCACGAGGCGGGAACTCGTAACAGGTGCCCGAGACCACAGGAAAAAAAAATCCCCCGGGACAGGAGGCGGGAACACCCGACAGTTGCCCGAGAGCACAAAAAACTACCTCCCCCGGGTCACGAGGCGGGAACTCGTATCAGGTGCCCGAGACCACAGGAAATAAAAAATTCCCCATGACAGGAGGCGGGAACACCCGACAGTTGCCCGAGAGCACAAAAAACTTCCTCCCCCGGGTCACGAGGCGGGAACTCGTAACAGGTGCCCGAGACCACACGAAAAAAAAACTCCCCCGGGACAGGAGGCGGGAACAACCGACAGTTGCCCGAGAGCACAAAAAACTACCTCCCCCGGGTCACGAGGCGGGAACTCGTAACAGGTGCCCGAGACCACAGGAAAAAAAAATCCCCCGGGACAGGAGGCGGGAACACCCGACAGTTGCCCGAGAGCACAAAAAACTACCTCCCCCGGGTCACGAGGCGGGAACTCATAACAGGTGCCCGAGACCACAGGAAAAAAAAACTCCCCCGGGACAGGAGGCGGGAACACCCGACAGTTGCCCGAGAGCACAAAAAACTACCTCCCCCGGGTCACGAAGCGGGAACTCGTATCAGGTGCCCGAGACCACAGGAAAAAAAAAATCCCCCGGGACAGGAGGCGGGAACACCCGACAGTTGCCCGAGAGCACAAAAAACTACCTCCCCCGGGTCACGAGGCGGGAACTCGTAACAGGTGCCCGAGACCACAGGAAAAAAAAACTCCCCCGGGACAGGAGGCGGGAACACCCGACAGTTGCCCGAGAGCACAAAAAACTACCTCCCCCGCGTCACGAGGCGGGAACTCGTATCAGGTGCCCGAGACCACAGGAAAAAAAAATCCCCCGGGACAGGAGGCGGGAACACCCGACAGTTGCCCGAGAGCACAAAAAACTACCTCCCCCGGGTCACGAGTCGGGAACTCGTATCAGGTGCCCGAGACCACAGGAAAAAAAAAATCCCCCGGGACAGGAGGCGGGAACACCCGACAGTTGCCCGAGAGCTAAAAAAACTACCTCCCCCGGGTCACGAGGCGGGAACTCGTATCAGGTGCCCGAGACCACAGGAAAAAAAAAATCCCCCGGGACAGGAGGCGGGAACACCCGACAGTTGCCCGAGAGCACAAAAACTACCTCCCCCGGGTCACGAGGCGGGAACTCGTAACAGGTGCCCGAGACCACAGGAAAAAAAAAATCCCCCGGGACAGGAGGCGGGAACACCCGACAGTTGCCCGAGAGCACAAAAAACTACCTCCCCCGGGTCACGAGGCGGGAACTCGTATCAGGTGCCCGTGACCACAGGAAAAAAAAATCCCCCGGGACAGGAGGCGGGAACACCCGACAGTTGCCCGAGAGCACAAAAAACTACCTCCCCCGGGTCACGAGGCGGGAACTCGTATCAGGTGCCCGAGACCACAGGAAAAAAAAATCCCCCGGGACAGGAGGCGGGAACACGCGACAGTTGCCCGAGAGCACAAAAAACTACCTCCCCCGGGTCACGAGTCGGGAACTCGTAACAGGTGCCCGAGACCACAGGAAAAAAAAAATCCCCGGGACAGGAGGCGGGAACACCCGACAGTTGCCCGAGAGCACAAAAAACTACCTCCCCCGGGTCACGAGTCGGGAACTCGTAACAGGTGCCCGAGACCACAGGAAAAAAAAAATCCCCGGGACAGGAGGCGGGAACACCCGACAGTTGCCCGAGAGCACAAAAAACTACCTCCCCCGGGTCACGAGGCGGGAACTCGTAACAGGTCCCCGAGACCAGAGGAAAAAAAAAATCCCCCGGGTCACGAGGCGGGAACTCGTAACAGGTGCCCGAGACCAGAGGAAAAAAAAAATCCCCCGGGACAGGAGGCGGGAACACCCGACAGTTGCCCGAGAGCACAAAAAACTACCTCCCCCGGGTCACGAGGCGGGAACTCGTATCAGGTGCCCGAGACCACAGGAAAAAAAAAATCCCCCGGGACAGGAGGAGGGAACACCCGACAGTTGCCCGAGAGCACAAAAAACTACCTCCCCCGGGTCACGAGGCGGGAACTCGTATCAGGTGCCCGAGACCACAGGAAAAAAAAAATCCCCCGGGACAGGAGGCGGGAACACCCGACAGTTGCCCGAGAGCTCAAAAAACTACCTCCCCCGGGTCACGAGGCGGGAACTCGTATCAGGTGCCCGAGACCACAGGAAAAAAAAAATCCCCCGGGACAGGAGGCGGGAACACCCGACAGTTTACCGAGAGCACAAAAAACTACCTACCCCGGGTCACGAGGCGGGAACTCGTAACAGGTGCCCGAGACCACAGGAAAAAAAAAATCCCCCGGGACAGGAGGAGGGAACACCCGACAGTTGCCCGAGTGCACAAAAAACTACCTCCCCCGGGTCACGAGGCGGGAACTCGTAACAGGTGCCCGAGACCACAGGAAAAAAAAACTATCCCGGGACAGGAGGCGGGAACACCCGACAGTTGCCCGAGAGCACAAAAAACTACCTCCCCCGGGTCACGAGGCGGGAACTCGTAACAGGTGCCCGAGAACACAGGAAAAAAAAATCCCCCGGGACAGGAGGCGGGAACACCCGACAGTTGCCCGAGAGCACAAAAAACTACCTTCCCCGGGTCACGAGGCGGGAACTCGTAACAGGTGCCCCGAGACCAGAGGAAAAAAAAAATCCCCCGGGACAGGAGGCGGGAACACCCGACAGTTGCCTGAGAGCACAAAAAACTACCTCCCCGGGTCACGAGGCGGGAACTCGTAACAGGTGCCCGAGACCACAGGAAAAAAAAACTCCCCCGGGACAGGAGGCGGGAACACCCGACAGTTGCCCGAGAGCACAAAAAACTACCTCCCCCGGGTCACGAGGCGGGAACTCGTAACAGGTGCCCGAGACCACAGGAAAAAAAAAATCCCCCGGGACAGGAGGAGGGAACACCCGACAGTTGCCCGAGAGCACAAAAAACTACCTCCCCCGGGTCACGAGGCGGGAACTCGTAACACGTGCCCGAGACCACAGGAAAAAAAAACTCCCCCGGGACAGGAGGCGGGAACACCCGACAGTTGCCCGAGAGCACAAAAAACTACCTCCCCCGGGTCACGAAGCGGGAACTCGTATCAGGTGCCCGAGACCACAGGAAAAAAAAAAATCCCCCGGGACAGGAGGCGGGAACACCCGACAGTTGCCCGAGAGCACAAAAAACTACCTCCCCCGGGTCACGAGGCGGGAACTCGTAACAGGTGCCCGAGACCACAGGAAAAAAAAACTCCCCCGGGACAGGAGGCGGGAACACCCGACAGTTGCCCGAGAGCACAAAAAACTACCTCCCCCGGGTCACGAGGCGGGAACTCGTATCAGGTGCCCGAGACCACAGGAAAAAAAAATCCCCCGGGACAGGAGGCGGGAACACCCGACAGTTGCCCGAGAGCACAAAAAACTACCTCCCCCGGGTCACGAGGCGGGAACTCGTATCAGTTGCCCGAGACCACAGGAAAAAAAAACTCCCCCGGGACAGGAGGCGGGAACACCCGACAGTTGCCCGAGAGCACAAAAAACTACCTCCCCCGGGTCACGAGGCGGGAACTCGTAACAGGTGCCCGAGACCACAGGAAAAAAAAACTCCCCCGGGACAGGAGGCGGGAACACCCGACAGTTGCCCGAGAGCACAAAAAACTACCTCCCCCGGGTCACGAGGCGGGAACTCGTATCAGGTGCCCGAGACCACAGGAAAAAAAAAATCCCCCGGGACAGGAGGCGGGAACACCCGACAGTTGCCCGAGAGCACAAAAAACTACCTCCCCCGGGTCACGAGGCGGGAACTCGTATCAGGTGCCCGAGACCACAGGAAAAAAAAAATCCCCCGGGACAGGAGGCGGGAACACCCGACAGTTGCCCGAGAGCTCAAAAAACTACCTCCCCCGGGTCACGAGGCGGGAACTCGTATCAGGTGCCCGAGACCACAGGAAAAAAAAAATCCCCCGGGACAGGAGGCGGGAACACCCGACAGTTGCCCGAGAGCACAAAAAACTACCTCCCCCGGGTCACGAGGCGGGAACTCGTAACAGGTGCCCGAGACCACAGGAAAAAAAAAATCCCCCGGGACAGGAGGCGGGAACACTCGACAGTTGCCCGAGAGCACAAAAAACTACCTCCCCCGGGTCACGAGGCGGGAACTCGTATCAGGTGCCCGAGACCACAGGAAAAAAAAATCCCCCGGGACAGGAGGCGGGAACACCCGACAGTTGCCCGAGAGCACAAAAAACTACCTCCCCCGGGTCACGAGGCGGGAACTCGTAACAGGTGCCCGAGACCACAGGAAAAAAAAACTCCCCCGGGACAGGAGGCGGGAACACCCGACAGTTGCCCGAGAGCACAAAAAACTACCTCCCCCGGGTCACGAGGCGGGAACTCGTATCAGGTGCCCGAGACCACAGGAAAAAAAAAATCCCCCGGGACAGGAGGCGGGAACACCCGACAGTTGCCCGAGAGCACAAAAAACTACCTCCCCGGGTCACGAGGCGGGAACTCGTAACAGGTGCCCGAGACCACAGGAAAAAAAAAATCCCCGGGATAGGAGGCGGGAACACCCGACAGTTGCCCGAGAGCACAAAAGACTACCTCCCCCGGGTCACGAGGCGGGAACTCGTAACAGGTGCCCGAGACCAGAGGAAAAAAAAAATCCCCCGGGACAGGAGGCGGGAACACCGGACAGTTGCCCGAGAGCACAAAAAACTACCTCCCCCGGGTCACGAGGCGGGAACTCGTAACAGGTGCCCGAGACCACAGGAAAAAAAAACTCCCCCGGGACAGGAGGCGGGAACACCCGACAGTTGCCCGAGAGCACAAAAAACTACCTCCCCCGGGTCACGAGGCGGGAACTCGTATCAGGTGCCCGAGACCACAGGAAAAAAAAACTCCCCCGGGACAGGAGACGGGAACACCCGACAGTTGCCCGAGAGCACAAAAAACTACCTCCCCCGGGTCACGAGGCGGGAACTCGTAACAGGTGCCCGAGACCACAGGAAAAAAAACTCCCCCGGGACAGGAGGCGGGAACACCCGACAGTTGCCCGAGAGCACAAAAAACTACCTCCCCTGGGTCACGAGGCGGGAACTCGTATCAGGTGCCCGAGACCACAGGAAAAAAAAAATCCCCCGGGACAGGAGGCGGGAACACCCGACAGTTGCCCGAGAGCACAAAAAACTACCTCCCCCGGGTCACGAGGCGGGAACTCGTATCAGGTGCCCGAGACCACAGGAAAAAAAAAATCCCCCGGGACAGGAGGCGGGAACACCCGACAGTTGCCCGAGAGCACAAAAAACTACCTCCCCCGGGTCACGAGGCGGGAACTCGTAACAGGTGCCCGAGACCACAGGAAAAAAAAAATCCCCCGGGACAGGAGGCGGGAACACCCGACAGTTGCCCGAGAGCACAAAAAACTACCTCCCCCGGGTCACGAGGCGGGAACTCGTATCAGGTGCCCGAGACCACAGGAAAAAAAAAATCCCCCGGGACAGGAGGCGGGAACACCCGACAGTTGCCCGAGAGCACAAAAAACTACCTCCCCCGGGTCACGAGGCGGGAACTCGTAACAGGTGCCCGAGACCACAGGAAAAAAAAAATCCCCCGGGACAGGAGGCGGGAACACCCGACAGTTGCCCGAGAGCACAAAAAACTACCTCCCCCGGGTCACGAGGCGGGAACTCGTATCAGGTGCACGAGACCACAGGAAAAAAAAAATCCCCCGGGACAGGAGGCGGGAACACCCGACAGTTGCCCGAGAGCACAAAAAACTACCTCCCCCGGGTCACGAGGCGGGAACTCGTAACAGGTGCCCGAGACCACAGGAAAAAAAAACTCCCCCGGGACAGGAGGCGGGAACACCCGACAGTTGCCTGAGAGCACAAAAAACTACCTCCCCGGGTCACGAGGCGGGAACTCGTATCAGGTGCCCGAGACCACAGGAAAAAAAAACTCCCCCGGGACAGGAGGCGGGAACACCCGACAGTTGCCCGAGAGCACAAAAAACTACCTCCCCCGGGTCACGAGGCGGGAACTCGTAACAGGTGCCCGAGACCACAGGAAAACAAAACTCCCCCGGGACAGGAGGCGGGAACACCCGACAGTTGCCCGAGAGCACAAAAAACTACCTCCCCCGGGTCACGAGGCGGGAACACGTAACAGGTGCCCGAGACCACAGGAAAAAAAAACTCCCCCGGGACAGGAGGCGGGAACACCCGACAGTTGCCCGAGAGCACAAAAAACTACCTCCCCCGGGTCACGAGGCGGGAACTCGTAACAGGTGCCCGAGACCACAGGAAAAAAAAATCCCCCGGGACAGGAGGCGGGAACACCCGACAGTTGCCCGAGAGCACAAAAAACTACCTCCCCCGGGTCACGAGGCGGGAACTCGTAACAGGTGCCCCGAGACCAGAGGAAAAAAAAAATCCCCCGGGACAGGAGGCGGGAACACCCGACAGTTGCCCGAGAGCACAAAAAACTACCTCCCCCGGGTCACGAGGCGGGAACTCGTAACAGGTGCCCGAGACCACAGGAAAAAAAAACTCCCCCGGGACAGGAGGCGGGAACACCCGACAGTTGCCCGAGAGCACAAAAAACTACCTCCCCCGGGTCACGAGGCGGGAACTCGTAACAGGTGCCCGAGACCACAGGAAAAAAAAAATCCCCCGGGACAGGAGGCGGGAACACCCGACAGTTGCCCGAGAGCACAAAAAACTACCTCCCCCGGGTCACGAGGCGGGAACTCGTAACAGGTGCCCGAGACCACAGGAAAAAAAACTCCCCCGGGACAGGAGGCGGGAACACCCGACAGTTGCCCGAGAGCACAAAAAACTACCTCCCCCGGGTCACGAAGCGGGAACTCGTATCAGGTGCCCGAGACCACAGGAAAAAAAAAATCCCCCGGGACAGGAGGCGGGAACACCCGACAGTTGCCCGAGAGCACAAAAAACTACCTCCCCCGGGTCACGAGGCGGGAACTCGTAACAGGTGCCCGAGACCACAGGAAAAAAAAACTCCCCCGGGACAGGAGGCGGGAACACCCGACAGTTGCCCGAGAGCACAAAAAACTACCTCCCCCGGGTCACGAGGCGGGAACTCGTATCAGGTGCCCGAGACCACAGGAAAAAAAAATCCCCCGGGACAGGATGCGGGAACACCCGACAGTTGCCCGAGAGCACAAAAAACTACCTCCCCCGGGTCACGAGGCGGGAACTCGTAACAGGTGCCCGAGACCACAGGAAAAAAAAACTCCCCCGGGACAGGAGGCGGGAACACCCGACAGTTGCCCGAGAGCACAAAAAACTACCTCCCCCGGGTCACGAGGCGGGAACTCGTATCAGGTGCCCGAGACCACAGGAAAAAAAAAATCCCCCGGGACAGGAGGCGGGAACTCGTATCAGGTGCCCGAGACCACAGGAAAAAAAAAATCCCCCGGGACAGGAGGCGGGAACACCCGACAGTTGCCCGAGAGCACAAAAAACTACCTCCCCCGGGTCACGAGGCGGGAACTCGTAACAGGTGCCCGAGACCACAGGAAAAAAAAACTCCCCCGGGACAGGAGGCGGGAACACCCGACAGTTGCCCGAGAGCACAAAAAACTACCTCCCCCGGGTCACGAGGCGGGAACTCGTAACAGGTGCCCGAGACCACAGGAAAAAAAAACTCCCCCGGGACAGGAGGCGGGAACACCCGACAGTTGCCCGAGAGCACAAAAAACTACCTCCCCCGAGTCAGGAGGCGGGAACTCGTAACAGGTGCCCGAGACAACAGGAAAAAAAAAATCCCCCGGGACAGGAGGCGGGAACACCCGACAGTTGCCCGAGAGCACAAAAAACTACCTCCCCCGGGTCACGAGGCGGGAACTCGTATCAGGTGCCCGAGACCACAGGAAAAAAAAAATCCCCCGGGACAGGAGGCGGGAACACCCGACAGTTGCCCGAGAGCACAAAAAACTACCTCCCCCGGGTCAGGAGGCGGGAACTCGTATCAGGTGCCCGAGACCACAGGAAAAAAAAATCCCCCGGGACAGGAGGCAGGAACACCCGACAGTTGCCCGAGAGCACAAAAAACTACCTCCCCCGGGTCACAAGGCGGGAACTCGTATCAGGTGCCCGAGACCACAGGAAAAAAAAACTCCCCCGGGACAGGAGGCGGGAACACCCGACAGTTGCCCGAGAGCACAAAAAACTACCTGCCACGGGTCACGAGGCGGGAACTCGTAACAGGTGCCCGAGACCACAGGAAAAAAAAAATCCCCCGGGACAGGAGGCGGGAACACCCGACAGTTGCCCGAGAGCACAAAAAACTACCTCCCCCGGGTCACGAGGCGGGGACTCGTAACAGGTGCCCGAGACCACAGGAAAAAAAAAATCCCCCGGGACAGGAGGCGGGAACACCCGACAGTTGCCCGAGAGCACAAAAAACTACCTCCCCCGGGTCACGAGGCGGGAACTCGTAACAGGTGCCCGAGACCACAGGAAAAAAAAACTCCCCCGGGAGAGGAGGCGGGAACACCCGACAGTTGCCCGAGAGCACAAAAAACTACCTCCCCTGGGTCACGAGGCGGGAACTCGTATCAGGTGCCCGAGACCACAGGAAAAAAAAAATCCCCCGGGACAGGAGGCGGGAACTCGTATCAGGTGCCCGAGACCACAGGAAAAAAAAAATCCCCCGGGACAGGAGGCGGGAACACCCGACAGTTGCCCGAGAGCACAAAAAACTACCTCCCCCGGGTCACGAGGCGGGAACTCGTAACAGGTGCCCGAGACCACAGGAAAAAAAAACTCCCCCGGGACAGGAGGCGGGAACACCCGACAGTTGCCCGAGAGCACAAAAAACTACCTCCCCCGGGTCACGAGGCGGGAACTCGTAACAAGTGCCCGAGACCACAGGAAAAAAAAACTCCCCCGGGACAGGAGGCGGGAACACCCGACAGTTGCCCGAGAGCACAAAAAACTACCTCCCCCGGGTCAGGAGGCGGGAACTCGTAACAGGTGCCCGAGACCACAGGAAAAAAAAAATCCCCCGGGACAGGAGGCGGGAACACCCGACAGTTGCCCGAGAGCACAAAAAACTACCTCCCCCGGGTCACGAGGCGGGAACTCGTATCAGGTGCCCGAGACCACAGGAAAAAAAAATCCCCCGGGACAGGAGGCGGGAACACCCGACAGTTGCCCGAGAGCACAAAAAACTACCTCCCCCGGGTCACGAGGCGGGAACTCGTATCAGGTGCCCGAGACCACAGGAAAAAAAAAATCCCCCGGGACAGGAGGCGGGAACACCCGACAGTTGCCCGAGAGCACAAAAAACTACCTCCCCCGGGTCACGAGGCGGGAACTCGTAACAGGTGCCCGAGACCACAGGGAAAAAAAAATCCCCCGGGACAGGAGGCGGGAACACCCGACAGTTGCCCGAGAGCACAAAAAACTACCTCCCCCGGGTCACGAGGCGGGAACTCGTATCAGGTGCCCGAGACCACAGGAAAAAAAAAATCCCCCGGGACAGGAGGCGGGAACACCCGACAGTTGCCCGAGAGCACAAAAAACTACCTCCCCCGGGTCACGAGGCGGGAACTCGTAACAGGTGCCCGAGACCACAGGAAAAAAAAAATCCCCGGGACAGGAGGCGGGAACACCCGACAGTTGCCCGAGAGCACAAAAAACTACCTCCCCCGGGTCACGAGGTGGGAACTCGTAACAGGTGCCCGAGACCAGAGGAAAAAAAAAATCCCCCGGGACAGGAGGCGGGAACACCCGACAGTTGCCCGAGAGCACAAAAAACTACCTCCCCCGGGTCAGGAGGCGGGAACTCGTATCAGGTGCCCGAGACCACAGGAAAAAAAAATCCCCCGGGACAGGAGGCGGGAACACCCGACAGTTGCCCGAGAGCACAAAAAACTACCTCCCCCGGGTCACAAGGCGGGAACTCGTATCAGGTGCCCGAGACCACAGGAAAAAAAAACTCCCCCGGGACAGGAGGCGGGAACACCCGACAGTTGCCCGAGAGCACAAAAAACTACCTGCCCCGGGTCACGAGGCGGGAACTCGTAACAGGTGCCCGAGACCACAGGAAAAAAAAAATCCCCCGGGACAGGAGGCGGGAACACCCGACAGTTGCCCGAGAGCACAAAAAACTACCTCCCCCGGGTCACGAGGCGGGGACTCGTAACAGGTGCCCGAGACCACAGGAAAAAAAAAATCCCCCGGGACAGGAGGCGGGAACACCCGACAGTTGCCCGAGAGCACAAAAAACTACCTCCCCCGGGTCACGAGGCGGGAACTCGTAACAGGTGCCCGAGACCACAGGAAAAAAAAACTCCCCCGGGAGAGGAGGCGGGAACACCCGACAGTTGCCCGAGAGCACAAAAAACTACCTCCCCTGGGTCACGAGACGGGAACTCGTATCAGGTGCCCGAGACCACAGGAAAAAAAAAATCCCCCGGGACAGGAGGCGGGAACTCGTATCAGGTGCCCGAGACCACAGGAAAAAAAAAATCCCCCGGGACAGGAGGCGGGAACACCCGACAGTTGCCCGAGAGCACAAAAAACTACCTCCCCCGGGTCACGAGGCGGGAACTCGTAACAGGTGCCCGAGACCACAGGAAAAAAAAACTCCCCCGGGACAGGAGGCGAGAACACCCGACAGTTGCCCGAGAGCACAAAAAACTACCTCCCCCGGGTCACGAGGCGGGAACTCGTAACAAGTGCCCGAGACCACAGGAAAAAAAAACTCCCCCGGGACAGGAGGCGGGAACACCCGACAGTTGCCCGAGAGCACAAAAAACTACCTCCCCCGGGTCAGGAGGCGGGAACTCGTAACAGGTGCCCGAGACCACAGGAAAAAAAAAATCCCCCGGGACAGGAGGCGGGAACACCCGACAGTTGCCCGAGAGCACAAAAAACTACCTCCCCCGGGTCACGAGGCGGGAACTCGTATCAGGTGCCCGAGACCACAGGAAAAAAAAAATCCCCCGGGACAGGAGGCGGGAACACCCGACAGTTGCCCGAGAGCACAAAAAACTACCTCCCCCGGGTCACGAGGCGGGAACTCGTATCAGGTGCCCGAGACCACAGGAAAAAAAAAATCCCCCGGGACAGGAGGCGGGAACACCCGACAGTTGTCCGAGAGCACAAAAAACTACCTCCCCCGGGTCACGAGGCGGGAACTCGTAACAGGTGCCCGAGACCAGAGGAAAAAAAAAATCCCCCGGGACAGGAGGCGGGAACACCCGACAGTTGCCCGAGAGCACAAAAAACTACCTCCCCCGGGTCACGAGGCGGGAACTCGTAACAGGTGCCCGAGACCACAGGAAAAAAAAACTCCCCCGGGACAGGAGGCGGGAACACCCGACTGTTGCCCGAGAGCACAAAAAACTACCTCCCCCGGGTCACGAGGCGGGAACTCGTATCAGGTGCCCGAGACCACAGGAAAAAAAAAATCCCCCGGGACAGGAGGCGGGAACACCCGACAGTTGCCCGAGAGCACAAAAAACTACCTCCCCCGGGTCACGAGGCGGGAACTCGTATCAGGTGCCCGAGACCACAGGAAAAAAAAAATCCCCCGGGACAGGAGGCGGGAACACCCGACAGTTGCCCGAGAGCACAAAAAACTACCTCCCCCGGGTCACGAGGCGGGAACTCGTAACAGGTGCCCGAGACCACAGGAAAAAAAAACTCCCCCGGGAGAGGAGGCGGGAACACCCGACAGTTGCCCGAGAGCACAAAAAACTACCTCCCCTGGGTCACGAGACGGGAACTCGTATCAGGTGCCCGAGACCACAGGAAAAAAAAAATCCCCCGGGACAGGAGGCGGGAACTCGTATCAGGTGCCCGAGACCACAGGAAAAAAAAAATCCCCCGGGACAGGAGGCGGGAACACCCGACAGTTGCCCGAGAGCACAAAAAACTACCTCCCCCGGGTCACGAGGCGGGAACTCGTAACAGGTGCCCGAGACCACAGGAAAAAAAAACTCCCCCGGGACAGGAGGCGAGAACACCCGACAGTTGCCCGAGAGCACAAAAAACTACCTCCCCCGGGTCACGAGGCGGGAACTCGTAACACGTGCCCGAGACCACAGGAAAAAAAAACTCCCCCGGGACAGGAGGCGGGAACACCCGACAGTTGCCCGAGAGCACAAAAAACTACCTCCCCCGGGTCAGGAGGCGGGAACTCGTAACAGGTGCCCGAGACCACAGGAAAAAAAAAATCCCCCGGGACAGGAGGCGGGAACACCCGACAGTTGCCCGAGAGCACAAAAAACTACCTCCCCCGGGTCACGAGGCGGGAACTCGTATCAGGTGCCCGAGACCACAGGAAAAAAAAAATCCCCCGGGACAGGAGGCGGGAACACCCGACAGTTGCCCGAGAGCACAAAAAACTACCTCCCCCGGGTCACGAGGCGGGAACTCGTATCAGGTGCCCGAGACCACAGGAAAAAAAAAATCCCCCGGGACAGGAGGCGGGAACACCCGACAGTTGTCCGAGAGCACAAAAAACTACCTCCCCCGGGTCACGAGGCGGGAACTCGTAACAGGTGCCCGAGACCAGAGGAAAAAAAAAATCCCCCGGGACAGGAGGCGGGAACACCCGACAGTTGCCCGAGAGCACAAAAAACTACCTCCCCCGGGTCACGAGGCGGGAACTCGTAACAGGTGCCCGAGACCACAGGAAAAAAAAACTCCCCCGGGACAGGAGGCGGGAACACCCGACTGTTGCCCGAGAGCACAAAAAACTACCTCCCCCGGGTCACGAGGCGGGAACTCGTATCAGGTGCCCGAGACCACAGGAAAAAAAAAATCCCCCGGGACAGGAGGCGGGAACACCCGACAGTTGCCCGAGAGCACAAAAAACTACCTCCCCCGGGTCACGAGGCGGGAACTCGTATCAGGTGCCCGAGACCACAGGAAAAAAAAAATCCCCCGGGACAGGAGGCGGGAACACCCGACAGTTGCCCGAGAGCACAAAAAACTACCTCCCCCGGGTCACGAGGCGGGAACTCGTAACAGGTGCCCGAGACCACAGGAAAAAAAAAATCCCCCGGGACAGGAGGCGGGAACACCCGACAGTTGCCCGAGAGCACAAAAAACTACCTCCCCCGGGTCACGAGGCGGGAACTCGTATCAGGTGCCCGAGACCACAGGAAAAAAAAAATCCCCCGGGACAGGAGGCGGGAACACCCGACAGTTGCCCGAGAGTACAAAAAACTACCTCCCCCGGGTCACGAGGCGGGAACTCGTATCAGGTGCCCGAGACCACAGGAAAAAAAAACTCCCCCGGGACAGGAGGCGGGAACACCCGACAGTTGCCCGAGAGCACAAAAAACTACCTCCCCCGGGTCACGAGGCGGGAACTCGTAACAGGTGCCCGAGACCACAGGAAAAAAAAACTCCCCCGGGACAGGAGGCTGGAACACCCGACAGTTGCCCGAGAGCACAAAAAACTACCTCCCCCGGGTCACGAGGCGGGAACTCGTAACAGGTGCCCGAGACCACAGGAAAAAAAAACTCCCCCGGGACAGGAGGCGGGAACACCCGACAGTTGCCCGAGAGCACAAAAAACTACCTGCCCCGGGTCACGAGGCGGGAACTCGTAACAGGTGCCCGAGACCACAGGAAAAAAAAAATCCCCCGGGACAGGAGGCGGGAACACCCGACAGTTGCCCGAGAGCACAAAAAACTACGTCCCCCGGGTCACGAGGCGGGGACTCGTAACAGGTGCCCGAGACCACAGGAAAAAAAAAATCCCCCGGGACAGGAGGCGGGAACACCCGACAGTTGCCCGAGAGCACAAAAATCTACCTCCCCCGGGTCACGAGGCGGGAACTCGTAACAGGTGCCCGAGACCACAGGAAAAAAAAACTCCCCCGGGAGAGGAGGCGGGAACACCCGACAGTTGCCCGAGAGCACAAAAAACTACCTGCCCTGGGTCACGAGGCGGGAACTCGTATCAGGTGCCCGAGACCACAGGAAAAAAAAAATCCCCCGGGACAGGAGGCGGGAACTCGTATCAGGTGCCCGAGACCACAGGAAAAAAAAAATCCCCCGGGACAGGAGGCGGGAACACCCGACAGTTGCCCGAGAGCACAAAAAACTACCTCCCCCGGGTCACGAGGCGGGAACTCGTATCAGGTGCCCGAGACCACAGGAAAAAAAAAATCCCCCGGGACAGGAGGCGGGAACACCCGACAGTTGCCCGAGAGCACAAAAAACTACCTCCCCCGGGTCACGAGGCGGGAACTCGTAACAGGTGCCGGAGACCACAGGAAAAAAAAAATCCCCCGGGACAGGAGGCGGGAACAACCGACAGTTGCCCGAGAGCACAAAAAACTACCTCCCCCGGGTCACGAGGCGGGAACTCGTATCAGGTGCCCGAGACCACAGGAAAAAAAAACTCCCCCGGGACAGGAGGCGGGAACACCCGACAGTTGCCCGAGAGCACAAAAAACTACCTCCCCCGGGTCACGAGGCGGGAACTCGTAACAGGTGCCCGAGACCACAGGAAAAAAAAACTCCCCCGGGACAGGAGGCTGGAACACCCGACAGTTGCCCGAGAGCACAAAAAACTACCTCCCCCGGGTCACGAGGCGGGAACTCGTAACAGGTGCCCGAGACCACAGGAAAAAAAAACTCCCCCGGGACAGGAGGCGGGAACACCCGACAGTTGCCCGAGAGCACAAAAAACTACCTCCCCCGGGTCACGAGGCGGGAACTCGTAACAGGTGCCCGAGACCACAGGAAAAAAAAAATCCCCCGTGACAGGAGGCGGGAACACCCGACAGTTTCCCGAGAGCACAAAAAACTACCTCCCCCGGGTCACGAAGCGGGAACTCGTATCAGGTGCCCGAGACCACAGGAAAAAAAAAATCCCCCGGGACAGGAGGCGGGAACACCCGACAGTTGCCCGAGAGCACAAAAAACTACCTCCCCCGGGTCACGAGGCGGGAACTCGTATCAGGTGCCCGAGACCACAGGAAAAAAAAATCCCCCGGGACAGGAGGCGGGAACACCCGACAGTTGCCCGAGAGCACAAAAAACTACCTCACCCGGGTCACGAGGCGGGAACTCGTATCAGGTGCCCGAGACCACAGGAAAAAAAAAATCCCCCGGGACAGGAGGCGGGAACACCCGACAGTTGCCCGAGAGCACAAAAAAGTACCTCCCCCGGGTCACGAGGCGGGAACACGTAACAGGTGCCCGAGACCACAGGAAAAAAAAACTCCCCCGGGATAGGAGGCGGGAACACCCGACAGTTGCCCGAGAGCACAAAAAGCTACCTCCCCCGGGTCACGAGGCGGGAACTCGTAACAGGTGCCCGAGACCACAGGAAAAAAAAACTCCCCCGGGACAGGAGGCGGGAACACCCGACAGTTGCCCGAGAGCACAAAAAACTACCTCCCCCGGGTCAGGAGGCGGGAACTCGTAACAGGTGCCCGAGACCACAGGAAAAAAAAAATCCCCCGGGACAGGAGGCGGGAACACCCGACAGTTGCCCGAGAGCACAAAAAACTACCTCCCCCGGGTCACGAGGCGGGAACTCGTATCAGGTGCCCGAGACCACAGGAAAAAAAAAATCCCCCGGGACAGGAGGCGGGAACACCCGACAGTTGCCCGAGAGCACAAAAAACTACCTCCCCCGGGTCACGAGGCGGGAACTCGTATCAGGTGCCCGAGACCACAGGAAAAAAAAAATCCCCCGGGACAGGAGGCGGGAACACCCGACAGTTGCCCGAGAGCACAAAAAACTACCTCCCCCGGGTCACGAGGCGGGAACTCGTATCAGGTGCCCGAGACCACAGGAAAAAAAAAATCCCCCGGGACAGGAGGCGGAAACACCCGACAGTTGCCCGAGAGCACAAAAAACTACCTCCCCCGGGTCACGAGGCGGGAACTCGTAACAGGTGCCCGAGACCACAGGAAAAAAAAAATCCCCCGGGACAGGAGGCGGGAACACCCGACAGTTGCCCGAGAGCACAAAAAACTACCTCCCCCGGGTCACGAGGCGGGAACTCGTATCAGGTGCCCGAGACCACAGGAAAAAAAAAATCCCCCGGGACAGGAGGCGGGAACACCCGACAGTTGCCCGAGAGCACAAAAAACTACCTCCCCCGGGTCACGAGGCGGGAACTCGTATCAGGTGCCCGAGACCACAGGAAAAAAAAACTCCCCCGGGACAGGAGGCGGGAACACCCGACAGTTGCCCGAGAGCACAAAAAACTACCTCCCCCGGGTCACGAGGCGGGAACTCGTAACAGGTGCCCGAGACCACAGGAAAAAAAAACTCCCCCGGGACAGGAGGCTGGAACACCCGACAGTTGCCCGAGAGCACAAAAACTACCTCCCCCGGGTCACGAGGCGGGAACTCGTAACAGGTGCCCCGAGACCAGAGGAAAAAAGAAATCCCCCGGGACAGGAGGCGGGAACACCCGACAGTTGCCCGAGAGCACAAAAAACTACCTACCCCGGGTCACGAGGCGGGAACTCGTAACAGGTGCCCGAGACCACAGGAAAAAAAAACTCCCCCGGGACAGGAGGCGGGAACACCCGACAGTTGCCCGAGAGCACAAAAAACTACCTCCCCCGGGTCACGAGGCGGGAACTCGTAACAGGTGCCCGAGACCACAGGAAAAAAAAAATCCCCCGGGACAGGAGGCGGGAACACCCGACAGTTGCCCGAGAGCACAAAAAACTACCTCCCCCGGGTCACGAGGCGGGAACTCGTAACAGGTGCCCGAGACCACAGGAAAAAAAAAATCCCCCGGGACAGGAGGCGGGAACACCCGACAGTTGCCCGAGAGCACAAAAAACTACCTCCCCCGGGTCACGAGGCGGGAACTCGTATCAGGTGCCCGAGACCACAGGAAAAAAAAAATCCCCCGGGACAGGAGGCGGGAACACCCGACAGTTGCCCGAGAGCACAAAAAACTACCTCCCCGGGTCACGAGGCGGGAACTCGTATCAGGTGCCCGAGACCACAGGAAAAAAAAACTCCCCCGGGACAGGAGGCGGGAACACCCGACAGTTGCCCGAGAGCACAAAAAACTACCTCCCCCGGGTCACGAGGCGGGAACTCGTAACAGGTGCCCGAGACCACAGGAAAAAAAAACTCCCCCGGGACAGGAGGCTGGAACACCCGACAGTTGCCCGAGAGCACAAAAACTACCTCCCCCGGGTCACGAGGCGGGAACTCGTAACAGGTGCCCCGAGACCAGAGGAAAAAAAAAATCCCCCGGGACAGTAGGCGGGAACACCCGACAGTTGCCCGAGAGCACAAAAAACTACCTCCCCCGGGTCACGAGGCGGGAACTCGTAACAGGTGCCCGAGACCACAGGAAAAAAAAACTCCCCCGGGACAGGAGGCGGGAACACCCGACAGTTGCCCGAGAGCACAAAAAACTACCTCCCCCGGGTCACGAGGCGGGAACTCGTAACAGGTGCCCGAGACCACAGGAAAAAAAAAATCCCCCGGGACAGGAGGCGGGAACACCCGACAGTTGCCCGAGAGCACAAAAAACTACCTCCCCCGGGTCACGAGGCGGGAACTCGTAACAGGTGCCCGAGACCACAGGAAAAAAAAACTCCCCCGTGACAGGAGGCGGGAACACCCGACAGTTGCCCGAGAGCACAAAAAACTACCTCCCCCGGGTCACGAAGCGGGAACTCGTATCAGGTGCCCGAGACCACAGGAAAAAAAAACTCCTCCGGGACAGGAGGCGGGAACACCCGACAGTTGCCCGAGAGCACAAAAAACTACCTCCCCCGGGTCACGAGGCGGGAACTCGTATCAGGTGCCCGAGAGCACAAAAAACTACCTCCCCCGGGTCACGAGGCGGGAACTCGTATCAGGTGCCCGAGACCACAGGAAAAAAAAAATCCCCCGGGACAGGAGGCGGGAACACCCGACAGTTGCCCGAGAGCACAAAAAACTACCTCCCCCGGGTCACGAGGCGGGGACTCGTAACAGGTGCCCGAGACCACAGGAAAAAAAAATCCCCCGGGACAGGAGACGGGAACACCCGACAGTTGCCCGAGAGCACAAAAAACTACCTCCCCCGGGTCACGAGGCGGGAACTCGTAACAGGTGCCCGAGACCACAGAAAAAAAAAACTCCCCCGGGACAGGAGGCGGGAACACCCGACAGTTGCCCGAGAGCACAAAAAACTACCTCCCCCGGGTCACGAGGCGGGAACTCGTATCAGGTGCCCGAGACCACAGGAAAAAAAAAATCCCCCGGGACAGGAGGCGGGAACTCGTATCAGGTGCCCGAGACCACAGGAAAAAAAAATCCCCCGGGACAGGAGGCGGGAACACCCGACAGTTGCCCGAGAGCACAAAAAACCACCTCCCCCGGGTCACGAGGCGGGAACTCGTAACAGGTGCCCGAGACCACAGGAAAAAAAAACTCCCCCGGGACAGGAGGCGGGAACACCCGACAGTTGCCCGAGAGCACAAAAAACTACCTCCCCCGGGTCACGAGGCGGGAACTCGTAACAGGTGCACGAGACCACAGGAAAAAAAAACTCCCCCGGGACAGGAGGCGGGAACACCCGAGAGTTGCCCGAGAGCACAAAAAACTACCTCCCGCGGGTCAGGAGGCGGGAACTCGTAACAGGTGCCCGAGACCACAGGAAAAAAAAATCCCCCGGGACAGGAGGCGGGAACACCCGACAGTTGCCCGAGAGCACAAAAAACTACCTCCCCCGGGTCACGAGGCGGGAACTCGTATCAGGTGCCCGAAACCACAGGAAAAAAAAAATCCCCCGGGACAGGAGGCGGGAACACCCGACAGTTGCCCGAGAGCACAAAAAACTACCTCCCCCGGGTCACGAGGCGGGAACTCGTAACAGGTGCCCGAGACCACAGGAAAAAAAAAACTCCCCCGGGACAGGAGGCGGGAACACCCGACAGTTTCCCGAGAGCACAAAAAACTACCTCCCCCGGGTCACGAGGCGGGAACTCGTATCAGGTGCCCGAGACCACAGGAAAAAAAAAATCCCCCGGGACAGGAGGCGGGAACTCGTATCAGGTGCCCGAGACCACAGGAAAAAAAAAATCCCCCGGTACAGGAGGCGGGAACACCCGACAGTTGCCCGAGAGCACAAAAAACTACCTCCCCCGGGTCACGAGGCGGGAACTCGTAACAGGTGCCCGAGACCACAGGAAAAAAAAACTCCCCCGGGACAGGAGGCGGGAACACCCGACAGTTGCCCGAGAGCACAAAAAACTACCTCCCCCGGGTCACGAGGCGGGAACTCGTAACAGGTGCCCGAGACCACAGGAAAAAAAAACTCCCCCGGGACAGGAGGCGGGAACACCCGACAGTTGCCCGAGAGCACAAAAAACTACCTCCCCCGGGTCAGGAGGCGGGAACTCGTAACAGGTGCCCGAGACCACAGGAAAAAAAAAATCCCCCGGGACAGGAGGCGGGAACACCCGACAGTTGCCCGAGAGCACAAAAAACTACCTCCCCCGGGTCACGAGGCGGGAACTCGTATCAGGTGCCCGAGACCACAGGAAAAAAAAAATCCCCCGGGACAGGAGGCGGGAACACCCGACAGTTGCCCGAGAGCACAAAAAACTACCTCCCCCGGGTCACGAGGCGGGAACTCGTATCAGGTGCCCGAGACCACAGGAAAAAAAAAATCCCCCGGGACAGGAGGCGGGAACACCCGACAGTTGCCCGAGAGCACAAAAAACTACCTCCCCCGGGTCACGAGGCGGGAACTCGTAACAGGTGCCCGAGACCACAGGAAAAAAAAAATCTCCCGGGACAGGAGGCGGGAACACCCGACAGTTGCCCGAGAGCACAAAAAACTACCTCCCCTGGGTCACGAGGCGGGAACTCGTATCAGGTGCCCGAGACCACAGGAAAAAAAAAATCCCCCGGGACAGGAGGCGGGAACACCCGACAGTTGCCCGAGAGCACAAAAAACTACCTCCCCCGGGTCACGAGGCGGGAACTCGTAACAGGTGCCCGAGACCACAGGAAAAAAAAACTCCCCCGGGACAGGAGGCGGGAACACCCGACAGTTGCCCGAGAGCACAAAAAACTACCTTCCCCGGGTCACGAGGCGGGAACTCGTGACAGGTGCCCGAGACCACAGGAAAAAAAAAATCCCCCGGGACAGGAGGCGGGAACACCCGACAGTTGCCCGAGAGCACAAAAAACTACCTCCCCCGGGTCACGAGGCGGGAACTCGTGACAGGTGCCCGAGACCACAGGAAAAAAAAACTCCCCCGGGACAGGAGGCGGGAACACCCGACAGTTGCCCGAGAGCACAAAAAACTACCTCCCCCGGGTCACGAGGCGGGAACTCGTAACAGGTGCCCGAGACCACAGGAAAAAAAAAATCCCCCGGGACAGGAGGCGGGAACACCCGACAGTTGCCCGAGAGCACAAAAAACTACCTCCCCCGGGTCACGAGGCGGTAACTCGTAACAGGTGCCCGAGACCACAGGAAAAAAAAAATCCCCCGGGACAGGAGGCGGGAACACCCGACAGTTGCCCGAGAGCACAAAAAACTACCTCCCCCGGGTCACGAGGCGGGAACTCGTAACAGGTGCCCGAGACCACAGGAAAAAAAAAATCCCCCGGGACAGGAGGCGGGAACACCCGACAGTTGCCCGAGAGCACAAAAAACTACCTCCCCAGGGTCACGAGGCGGGAACTCGTAACAGGTGCCCGAGACCACAGGAAAAAAAAACTCCCCCGGGACAGGAGGCGGGAACACCCGACAGTTGCCCGAGAGCACAAAAAACTACCTGCCCCGGGTCACGAGGCGGGAACTCGTAACAGGTGCCCGAGACCAGAGGAAAAAAAAAATCCCCCGGGACAGGAGGCGGGAACACCCGACAGTTGCCCGAGAGCACAAAAAACTACCTCCCCCGGGTCACGAGGCGGGAACTCGTAACAGGTGCCCGAGACCACAGGAAAAAAAAATCCCCCGGGACAGGAGGCGGGAACACCCAACAGTTGCCCGAGAACACAAAAACTACTTCCCCCGGGTCACGAGGCGGGAACTCGTATCAGGTGCCCGAGACCACAGGAAAAAAAAAATCCCCCGGGACAGGAGGCGGGAACACCCGACAGTTGCCCGACAGCACAAAAAACTACCTCCCCCGGGTCACGAGGCGGGAACTCGTAATAGGTGCCCGAGACCACATGAAAAAAAAAATCCCCCGGGACAGGAGGCGGGAACACCCGACAGTTGCCCGAGAGCACAAAAAACTACCTCCCCCGGGTCACGAGGCGGGAACTCGTATCAGGTGCCCGAGACCACAGGAAAAAGAAAATCCCCCGGGACAGGAGGCGGGAACACCCGACAGTTGCCCGAGAGCACAAAAAACTACCTCCCCCGGGTCACGAGGCGGGAACTCGTAACAGGTGCCTGAGACCACAGGAAACAAAAAATCCCCCGGGACAGGAGGCGGGAACACCCGACAGTTGCCCGAGAGCACAAAAAACTACCTCCCCAGGGTCACGAGGCGGGAACTCGTAACAGGTGCCCGAGACCACAGGAAAAAAAAACTCCCCCGGGACAGGAGGCGGGAACACCCGACAGTTGCCCGAGAGCACAAAAAACTACCTCCCCCGGGTCAGGAGGCGGGAACTCGTAACAGGTGCCCGAGACCACAGGAAAAAAAAAATCCCCCGGGACAGGAGGCGGGAATACCCGACAGTTGCCCGAGAGCACAAAAAACTACCTCCCCCGGGTCAGGAGGCGGGAACTCGTAACAGGTGCCCGAGACCACAGGAAAAAAAATATCCCCCGGGACAGGAGGCGGGAACACCCGACAGTTGCCCGAGAGCACATAAAACTACCTCCCCCGGGTCACGAGGCGGGAACTCGTAACAGGTGCCCGAGACCACAGGAAAAAAAAAATCCCCCGGGACAGGAGGCGGGAACACCCGACAGTTGCCCGAGAGCACAAAAAACTACCTCCCCCGGGTCACGAGGCGGGAACTCGTATCAGGTGCCCGAGACCACAGGAAAAATAAAATCCCCCGGGACAAGAGGCGGGAACACCCGACAGTTGCCCGAGAGCACAAAAAACTACCTCCCCCGGGTCACGAGGCGGGAACTCGTAACAGGTGCCCGAGACCACAGGAAAAAAAAAAACTCCCCCGGGACAGGAGGCGGGAACACCCGACAGTTGCCCGAGAGCACAAAAAACTACCTCCCCCGGGTCACGAGGCGGGAACTCGTAACAGGTGCCCGAGACCACAGGAAAAAAAAATCCCCCGGGACAGGAGGCGGGAACACCTGACAGTTGCCCGAGAGCACAAAAAACTACCTCCCCCGGGTCACGAGGCGGGAACTCGTAACAGGTGCCCGAGACCACAGGCCACAGGAAAAAAAAACTCCCCCGGGACAGGAGGCGGGAACACCCGACAGTTGCCCGAGAGCACAAAAAACTACCTCCCCCGGGTCAGGAGGCGGGAACTCGTATCAGGTGCCCGAGACCACAGGAAAAAAAAAATCCCCCGGGACAGGAATTGGGAACACCCGACAGTTGCCCGAGAGCACAAAAAACTACCTCCCCCGGGTCACGAGGCGGGAACTCGTATCAGGTGCCCGAGACCACAGGAAAAAAAATCCCCCGGGACAGGAGGCGGGAACACCCGACAGTTGCCCGAGAGCACAAAAAACTACCTCCCCCGGGTCACGAGGCGGGAACTCGTAACAGGTGCCCGAGACCACAGGAAAAAAAAAATCCTCCGGGACAGGAGGCGGGAACACCCGACAGTTGCCCCAGAGCACAAAAAACTACCTCCCCCGGGTCAGGAGGCGGGAACTCGTAACAGGTGCCCGAGACCACAGGAAAAAAAAAATCCCCCGGGACAGGAGGCGGGAACACCCGACAGTTGCCCGAGAGCACAAAAAACTACCTCCCCCGGGTCACGAGGCGGGAACTCTTAACAGGTGCCTGAGACCACAGGAAAAAAAAAATCTCCCGGGACAGGAGGCGGGAACACCCGACAGTTGCCCGAGAGCACAAAAAACTACCTCCCCTGGGTCACGAGGCGGGAACTCGTATCAGGTGCCCGAGACCACAGGAAAAAAAAATCCCCCGGGACAGGAGGCGGGAACACCCGACAGTTGCCCGAGAGCACAAAAAACTACCTCCCCCGGGTCACGAGGCGGGAACTCGTATCAGGTGCCCGAGACCACAGGAAAAAAAATCCCCCGGGACAGGAGGCGGGAACACCCGACAGTTGCCCGAGAGCACAAAAAACTACCTCCCCCGGGTCACGAGGCGGGAACTCGTAACAGGTGCCCGAGACCACAGGAAAAAAAAAATCCTCCGGGACAGGAGGCGGGAACACCCGACAGTTGCCCCAGAGCACAAAAAACTACCTCCCCCGGGTCAGGAGGCGGGAACTCGTAACAGGTGCCCGAGACCACAGGAAAAAAAAAATCCCCCGGGACAGGAGGCGGGAACACCCGACAGTTGCCCGAGAGCACAAAAAACTACCTCCCCCGGGTCACGAGGCGGGAACTCTTAACAGGTGCCTGAGACCACAGGAAAAAAAAAATCTCCCGGGACAGGAGGCGGGAACACCCGACAGTTGCCCGAGAGCACAAAAAACTACCTCCCCCGGGTCACGAGGCGGGAACTCGTATCAGGTGCCCGAGACCACAGGAAAAAAAAAATCCCCCGGGACAGGAGGCGGGAACACCCGACAGTTGCCCGAGAGCACAAAAAACTACCTCCCCCGGGTCACGAGGCGAGAACTCGTAACAGGTGCCCGAGACCACAGGAAAAAAAAACTCCCCCGGGACAGGAGGCGGGAACACCCGACAGTTGCCCGAGAGCACAAAAAACTACCTCCCCCGGGTCACGAGGCGGGAACTCGTGACAGGTGCCCGAGACCACAGGAAAAAAAAAATCCCCCGGGACAGGAGGAGGGAACACCCGACAGTTGCCCGAGAGCACAAAAAACTACCTCCCCCGGGTCACGAGGCGGGAACTCGTGACAGGTGCCCGAGACCACAGGAAAAAAAAACTCCCCCGGGACAGGAGGCGGGAACACCCGACAGTTGCCCGAGAGCACAAAAAACTACCTCCCCCGGGTCACGAGGCGGGAACTCGTAACAGGTGCCCGAGACCACAGGAAAAAAAAAATCCCCCGGGACAGGAGGCGGGAACACCCGACAGTTGCCCGAGAGCACAAAAAACTACCTCCCCCGGGTCACGAGGCGGAAACTCGTATCAGGTGCCCGAGACCACAGGAAAAAAAAATCCCCCGGGACAGGAGGCGGGAACACCCGACAGTTGCCCGAGAGCACAAAAAACTACCTCCCCCGGGTCACGAGGCGGGAACTCGTATCAGGTGCCCGAGACCACAGGAAAAAAAAAATCCCCCGGGACAGGAGGCGGGAACACCCGACAGTTGCCCGAGAGCACAAAAAACTACCTCCCCCGGGTCACGAGGCGGTAACTCGTAACAGGTGCCCGAGACCACAGGAAAAAAAAAATCCCCCGGGACAGAAGGCGGGAACACCCGACAGTTGCCCGAGAGCACAAAAAACTACCTCCCCCGGGTCACGAGGCGGGAACTCGTAACAG
The DNA here is from genome assembly GCA_038380435.1 of Ryuthela nishihirai. Lineage (NCBI taxonomy): Eukaryota > Metazoa > Arthropoda > Arachnida > Araneae > Heptathelidae > Ryuthela > Ryuthela nishihirai. Next base: position 51,322 of record JAWZYU010000703.1, read on the forward strand.
GTGCCCGAGACCACAGGAAAAAAAAAATCCCCCGGGACAGGAGGCGGGAACACCCGACAGTTGCCCGAGAGCACAAAAAACTACCTCCCCAGGGTCACGAGGCGGGAACTCGTAACAGGTGCCCGAGACCACAGGAAAAAAAAACTCCCCCGGGACAGGAGGCGGGAACACCCGACAGTTGCCCGAGAGCACAAAAAACTACCTCCCCCGGGTCACGAGGCGGGAACTCGTAACAGGTGCCCGAGACCAGAGGAAAAAAAAAATCCCCCGGGACAGGAGGCGGGAACACCCGACAGTTGCCCGAGAGCACAAAAAACTACCTCCCCCGGGTCACGAGGCGGGAACTCGTAACAGGTGCCCGAGACCACAGGAAAAAAAAAATCCCCCGGGACAGGAGGCGGGAACACCCGACTGTTGCCCGAGAACACAAAAAACTACTTCCCCCGGGTCACGAGGCGGGAACTCGTATCAGGTGCCCGAGACCACAGCAAAAAAAAAATCCCCCGGGACAGGAGGCGGGAACACCCGACAGTTGCCCGACAGCACAAAAAACTACCTCCCCCGGGTCACGAGGCGGGAACTCGTAATAGATGCCCGAGACCACAGGAAAAAAAAAATCCCCCGGGACAGGAGGCGGGAACACCCGACAGTTGCCCGAGAGCACAAAAAACTACCTCCCCCGGGTCACGAGGCGGGAACTCGTAACAGGTGCCTGAGACCACAGGAAACAAAAAATCCCCCGGGACAGGAGGCGGGAACACCCGACAGTTGCCCGAGAGCACAAAAAACTACCTCCCCAGGGTCACGAGGCGGGAACTCGTAACAGGTGCCCGAGACCACAGGAAAAAAAAACTCCCCCGGGACAGGAGGCGGGAACACCCGACAGTTGCCCGAGAGCACAAAAAACTACCTCCCCCGGGTCACGAGGCGGGAACTCGTAACAGGTGCCCGAGACCACAGGAAAAAAAAAATCCCCCGGGACAGGAGGCGGGAACACCCGACAGTTGCCCGAGAACACAAAAAACTACTTCCCCCGGGTCACGAGGCGGGAACTCGTATCAGGTGCCCGAGACCACAGGAAAAAAAAAATCCCCCGGGACAGGAGGCGGGAACACCCGACAGTTGCCCGACAGCACAAAAAACTACCTCCCCCGGGTCACGAGGCGGGAACTCGTAATAGATGCCCGAGACCACAGGAAAAAAAAAATCCTCCGGGACAGGAGGCGGGAACACCCGACAGTTGCCCGAGAGCACAAAAAACTACCTCCCCCGGGTCACGAGGCGGGAACTCGTAACAGGTGCCTGAGACCACAGGAAACAAAAAATCCCCCGGGACAGGAGGCGGGAACACCCGACAGTTGCCCGAGAGCACAAAAAACTACCTCCCCAGGGTCACGAGGCGGGAACTCGTAACAGGTGCCCGAGACCACAGGAAAAAAAAACTCCCCCGGGACAGGAGGCGGGAACACCCGACAGTTGCCCGAGAGCACAAAAAACTACCTCCCCCGGGTCACGAGGCGGGAACTCGTAACAGATGCCCGAGACCAGAGGAAAAAAAAAATCCCCCGGGACAGGAGGCGGGAACACCCGACAGTTGCCCGAGAGCACAAAAAACTACCTCCCCCGGGTCACGAGGCGGGAACTCGTATCAGGTGCCCGAGACCACAGGAAAAATAAAATCCCCCGGGACAAGAGGCGGGAACACCCGACAGTTGCCCGAGAGCACAAAAAACTACCTCCCCCGGGTCACGAGGCGGGAACTCGTAACAGGTGCCCGAGACCACAGGAAAAAAAAAACTCCCCCGGGACAGGAGGCGGGAACACCCGACAGTTGCCCGAGAGCACAAAAAACTACCTCCCCCGGGTCACGAGGCGGGAACTCGTAACAGGTGCCCGAGACCACAGGAAAAAAAAAATCCCCCGGGACAGGAGGCGGGAACACCTGACAGTTGCCCGAGAGCACAAAAAACTACCTCCCCCGGGTCACGAGGCGGGAACTCGTAACAGGTGCCCGAGACCACAGGCCACAGGAAAAAAAAACTCCCCCGGGACAGGAGGCGGGAACACCCGACAGTTGCCCGAGAGCACAAAAAACTACCTCCCCCGGGTCAGGAGGCGGGAACTCGTATCAGGTGCCCGAGACCACAGGAAAAAAAAAATCCCCCGGGACAGGAGGCGGGAACACCCGACAGTTGCCCGAGAGCACAAAAAACTACCTCCCCCGGGTCACGAGGCGGGAACTCGTATCAGGTGCCCGAGACCACAGGAAAAAAAATCCCCCGGGACAGGAGGCGGGAACACCCGACAGTTGCCCGAGAGCACAAAAAACTACCTCCCCCGGGTCACGAGGCGGGAACTCGTAACAGGTGCCCGAGACCACAGGAAAAAAAAAATCCTCCGGGACAGGAGGCGGGAACACCCGACAGTTGCCCCAGAGCACAAAAAACTACCTCCCCCGGGTCAGGAGGCGGGAACTCGTAACAGGTGCCCGAGACCACAGGAAAAAAAAAATCCCCCGGGACAGGAGGCGGGAACACCCGACAGTTGCCCCAGAGCACAAAAAACTACCTCCCCCGGGTCACGAGGCGGGAACTCGTAACAGGTGCCGGAGACCACAGGAAAAAAAAAATCCCCCGGGACAGGAGGCGGGAACACCCGACAGTTGCCCGAGAGCACAAAAAACTACCTCCCCCGGGTCACGAGGCGGGAACTCGTAACAGGTGCCTGAGACCACAGGAAACAAAAAATCCCCCGGGACAGGAGGCGGGAACACCCGACAGTTGCCCGAGAGCACAAAAAACTACCTCCCCAGGGTCACGAGGCGGGAACTCGTAACAGGTGCCCGAGACCACAGGAAAAAAAAACTCCCCCGGGACAGGAGGCGGGAACACCCGACAGTTGCCCGAGAGCACAAAAAACTACCTCCCCCGGGTCACGAGGCGGGAACTCGTAACAGATGCCCGAGACCAGAGGAAAAAAAAAATCCCCCGGGACAGGAGGCGGGAACACCCGACAGTTGCCCGAGAGCACAAAAAACTACCTCCCCCGGGTCACGAGGCGGGAACTCGTAACAGGTGCCCGAGACCACAGGAAAAAAAAACTCCGCCGGGACAGGAGGCGGGAAGTTGCCCGAGAGCACAAAAAACTACCTCCCCCGGGTCACGAGGCGGGAACTCGTAATAGGTGCCCGAGACCACAGGAAAAAAAAACTCCCCCGGGACAGGAGGCGGGAACACCCGACAGTTGCCCGAGAGCACAAAAAACTACCTCCCCCGGGTCAGGAGGCGGGAACTCGTAACAGGTGCCCGAGACCACAGGAAAAAAAAAATCCCCCGGGACAGGAGGCGGGAACACCCGACAGTTGCCCGAGAACACAAAAAACTACTTCCCCCGGGTCACGAGGCGGGAACTCGTATCAGGTGCCCGAGACCACAGGAAAAAAAAAATCCCCCGGGACAGGAGGCGGGAACACCCGACAGTTGCCCGACAGCACAAAAAACTACCTCCCCCGGGTCACGAGGCGGGAACTCGTAATAGGTGCCCGAGACCACAGGAAAAAAAAAATCCCCCGGGACAGGAGGCGGGAACACCCGACAGTTGCCCGAGAGCACAAAAAACTACCTCCCCCGGGTCACGAGGCGGGAACTCGTATCAGGTGCCCGAGACCACAGGAAAAAAAAAATCCCCCGGGACAGGAGGCGGGAACACCCGACAGTTGCCCGAGAGCACAAAAAACTACCTCCCCCGGGTCACGAGGCGGGAACTCGTAACAGGTGCCTGAGACCACAGGAAACAAAAAATCCCCCGGGACAGGAGGCGGGAACACCCGACAGTTGCCCGAGAGCACAAAAAACTACCTCCCCCGGGTCACGAGGCGGGAACTCGTAACAGGTGCCCGAGACCACAGGAAAAAAAAAATCCCCCGGGACAGGAGGCGGGAACACCCGACAGTTGCCCGAGAGCACAAAAAACTACCTCCCCCGGGTCACGAGGCGGGAACTCGTATCAGGTGCCCGAGACCACAGGAAAAAAAAATCCCCCGGGACAGGAGGCGGGAACACCCGACAGTTGCCCGACAGCACAAAAAACTACCTCCCCCGGGTCACGAGGCGGGAACTCGTAACAGGTGCCTGAGACCACAGGAAACAAAAAATCCCCCGGGACAGGAGGCGGGAACACCCGACAGTTTCCCGAGAGCACAAAAAACTACCTCCCCGGGTCACGAGGCGGGAACTCGTAACAGGTGCCCGAGACGACAGGAAAAAAAAAATCCCCCGGGACAGGAGGCGGGAACACCCGACAGTTGCCCGAGAGCACAAAAAACTACCTCCCCCGGGTCACGAGGCGGGAACTCGTATCAGGTGCCCGAGACCACAGGAAAAAAAAAATCCCCCGGGACAGGAGGCGGGAACACCCGACTGTTGCCCGACAGCACAAAAAACTACCTCCCCCGGGTCACGAGGCGGGAACTCGTAACAGGTGCCCGAGACCACAGGAAAAAAAAAATCCCCCGGGACAGGAGGCGGGAACACCCGACAGTTGCCCGAGAGCACAAAAAACTACCTCCCCCGGGTCACGAGGCGGGAAATCGTAACAGGTGCCCGAGACCGCAGGAAAAAAAAACTCCCCCGGGACAGGAGGCAGGAACACCCGACAGTTGCCCGAGAGCACAAAAAACTACCTCCCCCAGGTCACGAGGCGGGAACTCGTAACAGGTGCCCGAGACCACAGGAAAAAAAAACTCCCCCGGGACAGGAGGCGGGAACACCCGACAGTAGCCCGAGAGCACAAAAAACTACCTCCCCCGGGTCACGAGGCGGGAACTCGTAACAGGTGCCCAAGACCACAGGAAAAAAAAACTCCCCCAGGACAGGAGGCGGGAACACCCGACAGTTGCCCGAGAGCACAAAAAACTACCTCCCCCGGGTCAGGAGGCGGGAACTCGTAACAGGTGCCCGAGACCACAGGAAAAAAAAAATCCCCCGGGACAGGAGGCGGGAACACCCGACAGTTGCCCGAGAGCACAAAAAACTACCTCCCCCGGGTCACGAGGCGGGAACTCGTATCAGGTGCCCGAGACCACAGGAAAAAAAAAATCCCCCGGGACAGGAGGAGGGAACACCCGACAGTTGCCCGAGAGCACTAAAAACTACCTCCCCCGGGTCACGAGGCGGGAACTCGTAACAGGTGCCCGAGACCACAGGAAAAAAAAACTCCCCCGGGACAGGAGGCGGGAACACCCGACAGTTGCCCGAGAGCACAAAAAACTACCTCCCCCGGGTCACGAGGCGGGAACTCGTATCAGGTGCCCGAGACCACAGGAAAAAAAAAATACCCCGGGACAGGAGGCGGGAACACCCGACAGTTGCCCGAGAGCACAAAAAACTACCTCCCCCGGGTCACGAGGCGGGAACTCGTAACAGGTGCCCGAGACCACAGGAAAAAAAAATCCCCCGGGACAGGAGGCGGGAACCCCCGACAGTTGCCCGAGAGCACAAAAAACTATCTCCCCCGGGTCACGAGGCGGGAACTCGTAACAGGTGCCCGAGACCACAGGAAAAAAAAATCCCCCGGGACAGGAGGCGGGAACACCCGACAGTTGCCCGAGAGCACAAAAAACTACCTCCCCCGGGTCACGAGGCGGGAACTCGTATCAGGTGCCCGAGACCACAGGAAAAAAAAATCCCCCGGGACAGGAGGCGGGAACACCCGACAGTTGCCCGAGAGCACAAAAAACTACCTCCCCCGGGTCACGAGGCGGGAACTCGTAACAGGTGCCCGAGACCACAGGAAAAAAAAATCCCCCGGGACAGGAGGCGGGAACACCCGACAGTTGCCCGAGAGCACAAAAAACTACCTCCCCCGGGTCACGAGGCGCGAACTCGTAACAGGTGCCCGAGACCACAGGAAAAAAAAACTCCGCCGGGACAGGAGGCGGGAACACCCGACAGTTGCCCGAGAGCACAAAAAACTACCTCCCGCGGGTCACGAGGCGGGAACTCGTAACAGGTGCCCGAGACCACAGGAAAAAAAAACTCCCCCGGGACAGGAGGCGGGAACACCCGACAGTTGCCCGAGAGCACAAAAAACTACCTCCCCCGGGTCAGGAGGCGGGAACTCGTAACAGGTGCCCGAGACCACAGGAAAAAAAAATTCCCCCGGGACAGGAGGAGGGAACACCCGACAGTTGCCCGAGAGCACAAAAAACTACCTCCCCCGGGTCACGAGGCGGGAACTCGTAACAGGTGCCCGAGACCACAGGAAAAAAAAAACTCCCCCGGGACAGGAGGCGGGAACACCCGACAGTTGCCCGAGAGCACAAAAAACTACCTCCCCCGGGTCAGGAGGCAGGAACTCGTAACAGGTGCCCGAGACCACAGGAAAAAAAAAATCCCCCGCGACAGGAGGCGGGAACACCCGACAGTTGCCCGAGAGCACAAAAAACTACCTCCCGCGGGTCACGAGGCGGGAACTCGTAACAGGTGCCCGAGACCACAGGAAAAAAAAAATCCCCCGGGACAGGAGGCGGGAACACCCGACAGTTGCCCGAGAGCACAAAAAACTACCTCCCCCGGATCACGAGGCGGGAACTCGTATCAGGTGCCCGAGACCACAGGAAAAAAAAACTCCCCCGGGACAGGAGGCGGGAACACCCGACAGTTGCCCGAGAGCACAAAAAACTACCTCCCCCGGGTCACGAGGCGGGAACTCGTAACAGGTGCCCGAGACCACAGGAAAAAAAAAATCCCCCGGGACAGGAGGCGGGAACACCCGACAGTTGCCCGAGAGCACAAAAAACTACCTCCCCCGGGTCACGAGGCGGGAACTCGTAACAGGTGCCCGAGACCACAGGAAAAAAAAAATCCCCCGGGACAGGAGGCGGGAACACCCGACAGTTGCCCGAGAGCACAAAAAACTACCTCCCCCGGGTCACGAGGCGGGAACTCGTAACAGGTGCCCGAGACCACAGGAAAAAAAAATCCCCCGGGACAGGAGGCGGGAACACCCGACAGTTGCCCGAGAGCACAAAAAACTACCTCCCCCGGGTCACGAGGCGGGAACTCGTAACAGGTGCCCGAGACCACAGGAAAAAAAACTCCCCCGGGACAGGAGGCGGGAACACCCGACAGTTGCCCGAGAGCACAAAAAACTACCTCCCCCGGGTCACGAGGCGGGAACTCGTAACAGGTGCCCGAGACCACAGGAAAAAAAAAATCCCCCGGGACAGGAGGCGGGAACACCCGACAGTTGCCCGAGAGCACAAAAAACTACCTCCCCCGGGTCACGAGGCGGGAACTCGTAACAGGTGCCCGAGACCACAGGAAAAAAAAAATCCCCCGGGACAGGAGGCGGGAGCACCCGACAGTTGCCCGAGAGCACAAAAAACTACCTCCCCCGGGTCACGAGGCGGGAACTCGTAACAGGTGTCCGAGACCACAGGAAAAAAAAACTCCCCCGGGACAGGAGGCGGGAACACCCGACAGTTGCCCGAGAGCACAAAAAACTACCTCCCCCGGGTCACGAGGCGGGAACTCGTAACAGGTGCCCGAGACCACAGGAAAAAAAAAATCCCCCGGGACAGGAGGCGGGAACACCCGACAGTTGCCCGAGAGCACAAAAAACTACCTCCCCCGGGTCACGAGGCGGGAACTCGTAACAGGTGCCCGAGACCACAGGAAAAAAAAATCCCCCGGGACAGGAGGCGGGAACACCCGACAGTTGCCCGAGAGCACAAAAAACTACCTCCCCCGGGTCACGAGGCGGGAACTCGTAACAGGTGCCCGAGACCACAGGAAAAAAAAACTCCCCCGGGACAGGAGGCGGGAACACCCGACAGTTGCCCGAGAGCACAAAAAACTACCTCCCCCGGGTCACGAGGCGGGAACTCGTAACAGGTGCCCGAGACCACAGGAAAAAAAAAATCCCCCGGGACAGGAGGCGGGAACACCCGACAGTTGCCCGAGAGCACAAAAAACTACCTCCCCCGGGTCACGAGGCGGGAACTCGTAACAGGTGCCCGAGACCACAGGAAAAAAAAAATCCCCCGGGACAGGAGGCGGGAGCACCCGACAGTTGCCCGAGAGCACAAAAAACTACCTCCCCCGGGTCACGAGGCGCGAACTCGTATCAGGTGCCCGAGACCACAGGAAAAAAAAAATCCCCCGGGACAGGAGGCGGGAACACCCGACAGTTGCCCGAGAGCACAAAAAACTACCTACCCCGGGTCACGAGGCGGGAACTCGTATCAGGTGCCCGAGACCACAGGAAAAAAAAATCCCCCGGGACAGGAGGCGGGAACACCCGACAGTTGCCCGAGAGCACAAAAAACTACCTCCCCCGGGTCACGAGGCGGGAACTCGTAACAGGTGCCCGAGACCACAGGAAAAAAAAAATCCCCCGGGACAGGAGGCGGGAACACCCGACAGTTGCCCGAGAGCACAAAAAACTACCTCCCCCGGGTCACGAGGCGGGAACTCGTAACAGGTGCCCGAGACCACAGGAAAAAAAAAATCCCCCGGGACAGGAGGCGGGAACACCCGACAGTTGCCCGAGAGCACAAAAAACTACCTCCCCCGGGTCACGAGGCGGGAACTCGTAACAGGTGTCCGAGACCACAGGAAAAAAAAACTCCCCCGGGACAGGAGGCGGGAACACCCGACAGTTGCCCGAGAGCACAAAAAACTACCTCCCCCGGGTCACGAGGCGGGAACTCGTAACAGGTGCCCGAGACCACAGGAAAAAAAAACTCCCCTGGGACAGGAGGCGGGAACACCCGACAGTTTCCCGAGAGCACAAAAAACTACCCTCCCCGTGTCACGAGGCGGGAACTCGTAACAGGTGCCCGAGACCACAGGAAAAAAAAACTCCCCCGGGACAGGAGGCGGGAACACCCGACAGTTGCCCGAGAGCACAAAAAACTACCTCCCCCGGGTCACGAGGCGGGAACTCGTAACAGGTGCCCGAGACCACAGGAAAAAAAAACTCCCCCGGGACAGGAGGCGGGAACACCCGACAGTTCCCCGAGAGCACAAAAAACTACCTCCCCCGGGTCACGAGGCGGGAACTCGTTACAGGTGCCCGAGACCACAGGAAAAAAAAAATCCCCCGGGACAGGAGGCGGGAACACCCGACAGTTGCCCGAGAGCACAAAAAACTACCTCCCCCGGGTCACGAGGCGGGAACTCGTAACAGGTGCCCGAGACCACAGGAAAAAAAAAATCCCCCGGGACAGGAGGCGGGAACACCCGACAGTTGCCCGAGAGCACAAAAAACTACCTCCCCCGGGTCACGAGGCGGGAACTCGTATCAGGTGCCCGAGACCAAAGGAAAAAAAAAATCCCCCGGGACAGGAGGCGGGAACACCCGACAGTTGCCCGAGAGCACAAAAAACTACCTCCCCCGGGTCACGAGGCGGGAACTCGTATCAGGTGCCCGAGACCACAGGAAAAAAAAAATCCCCTGGGACAGGAGGCGGGAACACCCGACAGTTGCCCGAGAGCACAAAAAACTACCTCCCCCGGGTCACGAGGCGGGAACTCGTATCAGGTGCCCGAGACCACAGGAAAAAAAAACTCCCCCGGGACAGGAGGCGGGAACACCCGACAGTTGCCCGAGAGCACAAAAAACTACCTCCCCCGGGTCACGAGGCGGGAACTCGTAACAGGTGTCCGAGACCACAGGAAAAAAAAACTCCCCCGGGACAGGAGGCGGGAACACCCGACAGTTGCCCGAGAGCACAAAAAAATACCTCCCCCGGGTCACGAGGCGGGAACTCGTAACAGGTGCCCGAGACCACAGGAAAAAAAAAATCCCCCGCGACAGGAGGCGGGAACACCCGACAGTTGCCCGAGAGCACAAAAAACTACCTCCCCCGGGTCACGAGGCGGGAACTCGTAACAGGTGCCCGAGACCACAGGAAAAAAAAACTCCCCCGGGACAGGAGGCGGGAACACCCGGCAGTAGCCCGAGAGCACAAAAAACTACCTCCCCCGGGTCACGAGGCGGGAACTCGTATCAGGTGCCCGAGACCACAGGAAAAAAAAATCCCCCGGGACAGGAGGCGGGAACACCCGACAGTTGCCCGAGAGCACAAAAAACTACCTCCCCCGGATCACGAGGCGGGAACTCGTAACAGGTGTCCGAGACCACAGGAAAAAAAAACTCCCCCGGGACAGGAGGCGGGAACACCCGACAGTTGCCCGAGAGCACAAAAAACTACCTCCCCCGGGTCACGAGGCGGGAACTCGTAACAGGTGCCCGAGACCACAGGAAAAAAAAACTCCCCCGGGACAGGAGGCGGGAACACCCGACAGTTTCCCGAGAGCACAAAAAACTACCCTCCCCGTGTCACGAGGCGGGAACTCGTAACAGGTGCCCGAGACCACAGGAAAAAAAAACTCCCCTGGGACAGGAGGCGGGAACACCCGACAGTTGCCCGAGAGCACAAAAAACTACCTCCCCCGGGTCACGAGGCGGGAACTCGTAACAGGTGCCCGAGACCACAAGAAAAAAAAACTCCCCCGGGACAGGAGGCGGGAACACCTGGCAGTTGCCCGAGAGCACAAAAAACTACCTCCCCCGGGTCACGAGGCGGGAACTCGTATCAGGTGCCCGAGACCACAGGAAAAAAAAAATCCCCCGGGACAGGAGGCGGGAACACCCGACAGTTGCCCGAGAGCACAAAAAACTACCTCCCCCGGGTCACGAGGCGGGAACTCGTAACAGGTGCCCGAGACCACAGGAAAAAAAAACTCCCCCGGGACAGGAGGCGGGAACACCCGACAGTTGCCCGAGAGCACAAAAAACTACCTCCCCCGGGTCACGAGGCGGGAACTCGTAACAGGTGCCCGAGACCACAGGAAAAAAAAAATCCCCCGGGACAGGAGGCGGGAACACCCGACAGTTGCCCGAGAGCACAAAAAACTACCTCCCCCGGTCACGAGGCGGGAACTCGTATCAGGTGCCCGAGACCACAGGAAAAAAAAACTCCCCCGGGACAGGAGGCGGGAACACCCGACAGTTGCCCGAGAGCACAAAAAACTACCTCCCCCGGGTCACGAGGCGGGAACTCGTAACAGGTGCCCGAGACCACAGGAAAAAAAAACTCCCCCGGGACAGGAGGCGGGAACACCCGACAGTTGCCCGAGAGCACAAAAAACTACCTCCCCCGGGTCACGAGGCGGGAACTCGTAACAGGTGCCAGAGACCACAGGAAAAAAAAACTCCCCCGGGACAGGAGGCGGGAACACCCGACAGTTGCCCGAGAGCACAAAAAACTACCTCCCCCGGGTCAGGATGCGGGAACTCGTAACAGGTGCCCGAGACCACAGGAAAAAAAAAATCCCCCGGGACAGGAGGCGGGAACACCCGACAGTTGCCCGAGAGCACAAAAAACTACCTCCCCCGGGTCACGAGGCGGGAACTCGTATCCGGTGCCCGAGACCACAGGAAAAAAAAAATCCCCCGGGACAGGAGGCGGGAACACCCGACAGTTGCCCGAGAGCACAAAAAACTACCTCCCCCGGGTCACGAGGCGGGAACTCGTAACAGGTGTCCGAGACCACAGGAAAAAAAAACTCCCCCGGGACAAGAGGCGGGAACACCCGACAGTTGCCCGAGAGCACAAAAAACTACCTCCCATGGGTCACGAGGCGGGAACTCGTAACAGGTGCCCGAGACCACAGGAAAAAAAAACTCCCCCGGGACAGGAGGCGGGAACACCCGACAGTTGCCCGAGAGCACAAAAAACTACCTCCCCCGGGTCACGAGGTGGGAACTCGTATGAGGTGCCTGAGACCACAGGAAAAAAAAAATCCCCCGGGACAGGAGGCGGGAATACCCGACAGTTGCCCGAGAGCACAAAAAACTACCTCCCCCGGGTCACGAGGTGGGAACTCGTAACAGGTGCCCGAGACCACAGGAAAAAAAAACTCCCCCGGGGACAGGAGGCGGTAACACCCGACAGTTGCCCGAGAGCACAAAAAACTACCTCCCCCGGGTCACGAGGCGGGAACTCGTAACAGGTGCCCGAGACCACAGGAAAAAAAAAATCCCCCGGGACAGGAGGCGGGAACACCCGACAGTTGCCCGAGAGCACAAAAAACTACCTCCCCCGGGTCACGAGGCGGGAACTCGTAACAGGTGCCCGAGACCACAGGAAAAAAAAAATCCCCCGGGACAGGAGGCGGGAACACCCGACAGTTGCCCGAGAGCACAAAAAACTACCTCCCCCGGGTCACGAGGCGGGAACTCGTAACAGGTGCCCGAGACCACAGGAAAAAAAAAATCCCCCGGGACAGGAGGCGGGAAAACCCGACAGTTGCCCGAGAGCACAAAAAACTACCTCCCCCGGGTCACGAGGCGGGAACTCGTATCAGGTGCCCGAGACCACAGGAAAAAAAAAATCCCCCGGGACAGGAGGCGGGAACACCCGACAGTTGCCCGAGAGCACAAAAACTACCTACCCCGGGTCACGAGGCGGGAACTCGTAACAGGTGTCCGAGACCACAGGAAAAAAAAAACTCCCCCGGGACAGGAGGCGGGAACACCCGACACTTGCCCGAGAGCACAAAAAACTACCTCCCATGGGTCACGAGGCGGGAACTCGTAACAGGTGCCCGAGACCACAGGAAAAAAAAACTCCCCCGGGACAGGAGGCGGGAACACCCGACAGTTGCCCGAGAGCACAAAAAACTACCTCCACCGGGTCACGAGGCGGGAACTCGTAACAGGTGCCCGAGACCACAGGAAAAAAAAAATCCCCCGGGACAGGAGGCGGGAACACCCGACAGTTGCCCGAGAGCACAAAAAACTACCTCCCCCGGGTCACGAGGCGGGAACTCGTATCAGGTGCCCGAGACCACAGGAAAAAAAAAATCCCCCGGGACAGGAGGCGGGAACACCCGAGAGTTGCCCGAGAGCACAAAAAACTACCTCCCCCGGGTCACGAGGCGGGAACTCGTAACAGGTGCCCGAGACCACAGGAAAAAAAAAATCCCCCGGGACAGGAGGCGGGAACACCCGACAGTTGCCCGAGAGCACAAAAAACTACCTCCCCCGGGTCGCGAGGCGGGAACTCGTATCAGGTGCCCGAGACCACAGGAAAAAAAAATCCCCCGGGACAGGAGGCGGAAACACCCGACAGTTGCCCGAGAGCACAAAAAACTACCTCCCCCGGGTCAGGAGGCGGGAACTCGTAACAGGTGCCCGAGACCACAGGAAAAAAAAAATCCCCCGGGACAGGAGGCGGGAACACCCGACAGTTGCCCGAGAGCACAAAAATCTACCTCCCCCGGGTCACGAGGCGGGAACTCGTAACAGGTGCCCGAGACCACAGGAAAAAAAAAATCCCCCGGGACAGGAGGCGGGAACACCCGACAGTTGCCCGAGAGCACAAAAAACTACCTCCCCCGGGTCAAGAGGCGGGAACTCGTAACAGGTGCCCGAGACCACAGGAAAAAAAAATCCCCCGGGACAGGAGGCGGGAACACCCGACAGTTGCCCGAGAGCACAAAAAACTACCTCCCCCGGGTCACGAGGCGGGAACTCGTAACAGGTGCCCGAGACCACAGGAAAAAAAAACTCCCCCGGGACAGGAGGCGGGAACACCCGACAGTTGCCCGAGAGCACAAAAAACTACCTCCCCCGGGTCACGAGGCGGGAACTCGTAACAGGTGCCCGAGACCACAGGAAAAAAAAACTCCCCCGGGACAGGAGGCGGGAACACCCGACAGTTGCCCGAGAGCACAAAAAACTACCTCCCCCGGGTCACGAGGCGGGAACTCGTAACAGGTGCCCGAGACCACAGGAAAAAAAAACTCCCCCGGGACAGGAGGCGGGAACACCCGACAGTTGCCCGAGAGCACAAAAAACTACCTCCCCCGGGTCACGAGGCGGGAACTCGTAACAGGTGCCCGAGACCACAGGAAAAAAAAACTCCCCCAGGACAGGAGGCGGGAACACCCGACAGTTGCCCGAGAGCACAAAAAACTACCTCCCCCGGGTCACGAGGCGGGAACTCGTAACAGGTGCCCGAGACCACAGGAAAAAAAAACTCCCCCGGGACAGGAGGCGGGAACACCCGACAGTTGCCCGAGAGCACAAAAAACTACCTCCCCCGGGTCACGAGGCGGGAACTCGTAACAGGTGCCCGAGACCACAGGAAAAAAAAACTCCCCCGGGACAGGAGGCGGGAACACCCGAGAGTTGCCCGAGAGCACAAAAAACTACCTCCCCCGGGTCACGAGGCGGGAACTCGTAACAGGTGCCCGAGACCACAGGAAAAAAAAAATACCCCGGGACAGGAGGCGGGAACACCCGACAGTTGCCCGAGAGCACAAAAAACTACCTCCCCCGGGTCACGAGGCGGGAACTCGTATGAGGTGCCCGAGACCACAGGAAAAAAAAATCCCCCGGGACAGGAGGCGGGAACACCCGACAGTTGCCCGCGAGCACAAAAAACTACCTCCCCCGGGTCACGAGGCGGGAACTCGTAACAGGTGCCCGAGACCACAGGAAAAAAAAACTCCCCCGGGACAGGAGGCGGGAACACCCGACAGTTGCCCGAGAGCACAAAAAACTACCTCCCCCGGGTCAGGAGGCGGGAACTCGTAACAGGTGCCCGAGACCACAGGAAAAAAAAAATCCCCCGCGACAGGAGGCGGGAACACCCGACAGTTGCCCGAGAGCACAAAAAACTACCTCCCCCGGGTCACGAGGCGGGAACTCGTAACAGGTGCCCGAGACCACAGGAAAAAAAAAATCCCCCGGGACAGGAGGCGGGAACACCCGACAGTTGCCCGAGAGCACAAAAAACTACCTCCCCCGGGTCACGAGGCGGGAACTCGTAACAGGTGCCCGAGACCACAGGAAAAAAAAAATCCCCCGGCACAGGAGGCGGGAACACCCGACAGTTGCCCGAGAGCACAAAAAACTACCTCCCCCGGGTCACGAGGCGGGAACTCGTAACAGGTGTCCGAGACCACAGGAAAAAAAAAATCCCCCGGGACAGGAGGCGGGAACACCCGACAGTTGCCCGAGAGCACAAAAAACTACCTCCCCCGGGTCACGAGGCGGGAACTCGTAACAGGTGCCCGAGACCACAGGAAAAATAAAATCCCCCGGGACAGGAGGCGGGAACACCCGACAGTTGCCCGAGAGCACAAAAAACTACCTCCCCCGGGTCACGAGGCGGGAACTCGTAACAGGTGCCCTAAACCACAGGAAAAAAAAACTCCCCCGGGACAGGAGGCGGGAACACCCGACAGTTGCCCGAGAGCACAAAAAACTACCTCCCCCGGGTCACGAGGCGGGAACTCGTAACAGGTGCCCGAGACCACAGGAAAAAAAAACTCCCCCGGGACAGGAGGCGGGAACACCCGACAGTTGCCCGAGAGCACAAAAAACTACCTCCCACGGGTCAGGAGGCGGGAACTCGTAACAGGTGCCCGAGACCACAGGAAAAAAAAAATCCCCCGGGACAGGAGGCGGGAACACCCGACAGTTGCCCGAGAGCACAAAAAACTACCTCCCCCGGGTCACGAGGCGGGAACTCGTATCAGGTGCTGGAGACCACAGGAAAAAAAAAATCCCCCGGGACAGGAGGCGGGAACACCCGACAGTTGCCCGAGAGCACAAAAAACTACCTCCCCCGGGTCACGAGGCGGGAACTCGTAACAGGTGTCCGAGACCACAGGAAAAAAAAACTCCCCCGGGACAGGAGGCGGGAACACCCGACAGTTGCCCGAGAGCACAAAAAACTACCTCCCATGGGTCACGAGGCGGGAACTCGTAACAGGTGCCCGAGACCACAGGAAAAAAAAACTCCCCCGGGACAGGAGGCGGGAACACCCGACAGTTGCCCGAGAGCACAAAAAACTACCTCCCCCGGGTCACGAGGCGGAAACTCGTATGAGGTGCCCGAGACCACAGGAAAAAAAAAATCCCCCGGGACAGGAGGCGGGAACACCCGACAGTTGCCCGAGAGCACAAAAAACTACCTCCCCCAGGTCACGAGGCGGGAACTCGTATCAGGTGCCCGAGACCACAGGAAAAAAAAAATCCCCCGGGACAGGAGGCGGGAACACCCGACAGTTGCCCGAGAGCACAAAAAACTACCTCCCCCGGGTCACGAGACGGGAACTCGTAACAGGTGCCCGAGACCACAGGAAAAAAAAAATCCCCCGGGACAGGAGGCGGGAACACCCGACAGTTGCCCGAGAGCACAAAAAACTACCTCCCCCGGGTCACGAGGCGGGAACTCGTAACAGGTGCCCGAGACCACAGGAAAAAAAAAATCCCCCGGGACAGGAGGCGGGAACACCCGACAGTTGCCCGAGAGCACAAAAATCTACCTCCCCCGGGTCACGAGGCGGGAACTCGTATCAGGTGCCCGAGACCACAGGAAAAAAAAAATCCCCCGGGACAGGAGGCGGGAACACCCGACAGTTGCCCGAGAGCACAAAAAACTACCTCCCCCGGGTCACGAGGCGGGAACTCGTAACAGGTGTCCGAGACCACAGGAAAAAAAAACTCCCCCGGGACAGGAGGCGGGAACACCCGACACTTGCCCGAGAGCACAAAAAACTACCTCCCATGGGTCACGAGGCGGGAACTCGTAACAGGTGCCCGAGACCACAGGAAAAAAAAACTCCCCCGGGACAGGAGGCGGGAACACCCGACAGTTGCCCGAGAGCACAAAAAACTACCTCCCCCGGGTCACGAGGCGGGAACTCGTATGAGGTGCCCGAGACCACAGGAAAAAAAAATCCCCCGGGACAGGAGGCGGGAACACCCGACAGTTGCCCGAGAGCACAAAAAACTACCTCCCCCGGGTCAGGAGGCGGGAACTCGTAACAGGTGCCCGAGACCACAGGAAAAAAAAAATCCCCCGGGACAGGAGGCGGGAACACCCGACAGTTGCCCGAGAGCACAAAAAACTACCTCCCCCGGGTCACGAGGCGGGAACTCGTAACAGGTGCCCGAGACCACAGGAAAAAAAAAATCCCCCGGGACAGGAGGCGGGAACACCCGACAGTTGCCCGAGAGCACAAAAAACTACCTCCCCCGGGTCACGAGGCGGGAACTCGTAACAGGTGCCCGAGACCACAGGAAAAAAAAAATCCCCCGGGACAGGAGGCGGGAACACCCGACAGTTGCCCGAGAGCACAAAAAACTACCTCCCCCGGGTCACGAGGCGTGAACTCGTATCAGGTGCCCGAGACCACAGGAAAAAAAAAATCCCCCGGGACAGGAGGCGGGAACACCCGACAGTTGCCCGAGAGCACAAAAAACTACCTCCCCCGGGTCACGAGGCGGGAACTCGTAACAGGTGCCCGAGACCACAGGAAAAAAAAAATCCCCCGGGACAGGAGGCGGGAACACCCGACAGTTGCCCGAGAGCACAAAAAACTACCTCCCCCGGGTCACGAGGCGGGAACTCGTATCAGGTGCCCGAGACCACAGGAAAAAAAAATCCCCTGGGACAGGAGGCGGGAACACCCGACAGTTGCCCGAGAGCACAAAAAACTACCTCCCCCGGGTCACGAGGCGGGAACTCGTATCAGGTGTCCGAGACCACAGGAAAAAAAAATCCCTCGGGACAGGAGGCGGGAACACCCGACAGTTGCCCGAGAGCACAAAAAACTACCTCTCCCGGGTCACGAGGCGGGAACTCGTAACAGGTGCCCGAGACCACAGGAAAAAAAAAATCCCCCGGGAGAGGAGGCGGGAACACCCGACAGTTGCCCGAGAGCACAAAAAACTACCTCCCCCGGGTCACGAGGCGGGAACTCGTATCAGGTGCCCGAGACCACAGGAAAAAAAAAATCCCCCGGGACAGGAGGCGGGAACACCCGACAGTTGCCCGAGAGCACAAAAAACTACCTCCCCCGGGTCACGAGGCGGGAACTCGTAACAGGTGCCCGAGACCACAGGAAAAAAAAAATCCCCCGGGACAGGAGGCGGGAACACCCGACAGTTGCCCGAGAGCACAAAAATCTACCTCCCCCGGGTCACGAGGCGGGAACTCGTAACAGGTGCCCGAGACCACAGGAAAAAAAAACTCCCCCGGGACGGAGGCGGGAACACCCGACAGTTGCCCGAGAGCACAAAAAACTACCTCCCCCGGGTCACGAGGCGGGAACTCGTAACAGGTGCCCGAGACCACAGGAAAAAAAAAATCCCCCGGGACAGGAGGCGGGAACACCCGACAGTTGCCCGAGAGCACAAAAAACTACCTCCCCCGGGTCACGAAGCGGGAACTCGTAACAGGTGCCCGAGACCACAGGAAAAAAAAAATCCCCCGGGACAGGAGGCGGGAACACCCGACAGTTGCCCGAGAGCACAAAAAACTACCTCCCCCGGGTCACGAGGCGGGAACTCGTATCAGGTGCCCGAGACCACAGGAAAAAAAAAATCCCCCGGGACAGGAGGCGGGAACACCCGACAGTTGCCCGAGAGCACAAAAAACTACCTCCCCCGGGTCACGAGGCGGGAACTCGTAACAGGTGCCCGAGACCACAGGAAAAAAAAAATCCCCCGGGACAGGAGGCGGGAACACCCGACAGTTGCCCGAGAGCACAAAAAACTACCTCCCCCGGGTCACGAGGCGGGAACTCGTAACAGGTACCCGAGACCACAGGAAAAAAAAAATCCCCCGGGACAGGAGGCGGGAACACCCGACAGTTGCCCGAGAGCACAAAAAACTACCTCCCTCGGGTCACGAGGCGGGAACTCGTAACAGGTGCCCGAGACCACAGGAAAAAAAAAATCCCCCGGGACAGGAGGCGGGAACACCCGACAGTTGCCCGAGAGCACAAAAAACTACCTCCCCCGGGTCACGAGGCGGGAACTCGTAACAGGTGCCCGAGACCACAGGAAAAAAAAACTCCCCCGGGACAGGAGGCGGGAACACCCGACAGTTGCCCGAGAGCACAAAAAACTACCTCCGCCGGGTCACGAGGCGGGAACTCGTAACAGTTGCCCGAGACCACAGGAAAAAAAAACTCCCCCGGGACAGGAGGCGGGAACACCCGACAGTTGCCCGAGAGCACAAAAAACTACCTCCCCCGGGTCACGAGGCGGGAACTCGTAACAGGTGCCCGAGACCACAGGAAAAAAAAAATCCCCCGGGACAGGAGGCGGGAACACCCGACAGTTGCCCGAGAGCACAAAAAACTACCTCCCCCGGGTCACGAGGCGGGAACTCGTAACAGGTGCCCGAGACCACAGGAAAAAAAAACTCCCCCGGGACAGGAGGCGGGAACACCCGACAGTTGCCCGAGAGCACAAAAAACTACCTCCCCCGGGTCACGAGGCGGGAACTCGTAACAGGTGCCCGAGACCACAGGAAAAAAAAAATCCCCCGGGACAGGAGGCGGGAACACCCGACAGTTGCCCGAGAGCACAAAAAACTACCTCCCCCGGGTCACGAGGCGGGAACTCGTAACAGGTGCCCGAGACCACAGGAAAAAAAAAATCCCCCGGGACAGGAGGCGGGAACACCCGACAGTTGCCCGAGAGCACAAAAAACTACCTCCCCCGGGTCACGAGGCGGGAAGTCGTATCAGGTGCCCGAGACCACAGGAAAAAAAAAATCCCCCGGGACAGGAGGCGGGAACACCCGACAGTTGCCCGAGAGCACAAAAAACTACCTCCCCCGGGTCACGAGGCGGGAACTCGTAACAGGTGCCCGAGATCACAGGAAAAAAAAAATCCCTCGGGACAGGAGGCGGGAACACCCGACAGTTGCCCGAGAGCTCAAAAAACTACCTCCCCCGGGTCACGAGGCGGGAACTCGTAACAGGTGCCCGAGACCACAGGAAAAAAAAAATCCCACGGGACAGGAGGCGGGAACACCCGACAGTTGCCCGAGAGCACAAAAAACTACCTCCCCCGGGTCACGAGGCGGGAACTCGTAACAGGTGCCCGAGACCACAGGAAAAAAAAATCCCCCGGGACAGGAGGCGGGAACACCCGACAGTTGCCCGAGAGCACAAAAAACTACCTCCCCCGGGTCACGAGGCGGGAACTCGTATCAGGTGCCCGAGACCACAGGAAAAAAAAAATCCCCCGGGACAGGAGGCGGGAACACCCGACAGTTGCCCGAGAGCACAAAAAACTACCTCCCCCGGGTCACGAGGCGGGAACTCGTAACAGGTGCCCGAGACCACAGGAAAAAAAAAATCCCCCGGGACAGGAGGCGGGAACACCCGACAGTTGCCCGAGAGCACAAAAAACTACCTCCCCCGGGTCACGAGGCGGGAACTCGTAACAGGTGCCCGAGACCACAGGAAAAAAAAAATCCCCCGGGTCACGAGGCGGGAACACCCGACAGTTGCCCGAGAGCACAAAAAACTACCTCCCCCGGGTCACGAGGCGGGAACTCGTAACAGGTGCCCGAGACCACAGGAAAAAAAAACTCCCCCGGGACAGGAGGCGGGAACACCCGACAGTTGCCCGAGAGCACAAAAAACTACCTCCCCCGGGTCACGAGGCGGGAACTCGTAACAGGTGCCCGAGACCACAGGAAAAAAAAAATCCCCCGGGACAGGAGGCGGGAACACCCGACAGTTGCCCGAGAGCACAAAAATCTACCTCCCCCGGGTCACGAGGCGGGAACTCGTAACAGGTGCCCGAGACCACAGGAAAAAAAAACTCCCCCGGGACGAAGGGGGGAACACCCGACAGTTGCCCGAGAGCACAAAAAACTACCTCCCCCGGGTCACGAGGCGGGAACTCGTAACAGGTGCCCGAGACCACAGGAAAAAAAAAATCCCCCGGGACAGGAGGCGGGAACACCCGACAGTTGCCCGAGAGCACAAAAAACTACCTCCCCCGGGTCACGAGGCGGGAACTCGTAACAGGTGCCCGAGACCACAGGAAAAAAAAACTCCCCCGGGACAGGAGGCGGGAACACCCGACAGTTGCCCGAGAGCACAAAAAACTACCTCCCCCGGGTCACGAGGCGGGAACTCGTAACAGGTGCCCGAGACCACAGGAAAAAAAAAATCCCCCGGGACAGGAGGCGGGAACACCCGACAGTTGCCCGAGAGCACAAAAAACTACCTCCCCCGGGTCACGAGGCGGGAACTCGTAACAGGTGCCCGAGACCACAGGAAAAAAAAACTCCCCCGGGACAGGAGGCGGGAACACCCGACAGTTGCCCGAGAGCACAAAAAACTACCTCCCCCGGGTCACGAGGCGGGAACTCGTAACAGGTGCCCGAGACCACAGGAAAAAAAAAATCCCCCGGGACAGGAGGCGGGAACACCCGACAGTTGCCCGAGAGCACAAAAAACTACCTCCCCCGGGTCACGAGGCGGGAACTCGTAACAGGTGCCCGAGACCACAGGAAAAATAAAATCCCCCGGGACAGGAGGCGGGAACACCCGACAGTTGCCCGAGAGCACAAAAAACTACCTCCCCCGGGTCACGAGGCGGGAACTCGTAACAGGTGCCCGAGATCACAGGAAAAAAAAAATCCCTCGGGACAGGAGGCGGGAACACCCGACAGTTGCCCGAGAGCTCAAAAAACTACCTACCCCGGGTCACGAGGCGGGAACTCGTAACAGGTGCCCGAGACCACAGGAAAAAAAAAATCCCACGGGACAGGAGGCGGGAACACCCGACAGTTGCCCGAGAGCACAAAAAACTACCTCCCCCGGGTCACGAGGCGGGAACTCGTAACAGGTGCCCGAGACCACAGGAAAAAAAAATCCCCCGGGACAGGAGGCGGGAACACCCGACAGTTGCCCGAGAGCACAAAAAACTACCTCCCCCGGGTCACGAGGCGGGAACTCGTATCAGGTGCCCGAGACCACAGGAAAAAAAAAATCCCCCGGGACAGGAGGCGGGAACACCCGACAGTTGCCCGAGAGCACAAAAAACTACCTCCCCCGGGTCACGAGGCGGGAACTCGTAACAGGTGCCCGAGACCACAGGAAAAAAAAAATCCCCCGGGACAGGAGGCGGGAACACCCGACAGTTGCCCGAGAGCACAAAAAACTACCTCCCGCGGGTCACGAGGCGGGAACACCCGACAGTTGCCCGAGAGCACAAAAAACTACCTCCCCCGGGTCACGAGGCGGGAACTCGTAACAGGTGCCCGAGACCACAGGAAAAAAAAACTCCCCCGGGACAGGAGGCGGGAACACCCGACAGTTGCCCGAGAGCACAAAAAACTACCTCCCCCGGGTCACGAGGCGGGAACTCGTAACAGGTGCCCGAGACCACAGGAAAAAAAAATCCCCCGGGACAGGAGGCGGGAACACCCGACAGTTGCCCGAGAGCACAAAAATCTACCTCCCCCGGGTCACGAGGCGGGATCTCGTAACAGGTGCCCGAGACCACAGGAAAAAAAAACTCCCCCGGGACGAAGGCGGGAACACCCGACAGTTGCCCGAGAGCACAAAAAAATTACCTCCCCCGGGTCACGAGGCGGGAACTCGTAACAGGTGCCCGAGACCACAGGAAAAAAAAAATCCCCCGGGACAGGAGGCGGGAACACCCGACAGTTGCCCGAGAGCACAAAAAACTACCTCCCCCGGGTCACGAGGCGGGAACTCGTAACAGGTGCCCGAGACCACAGGAAAAAAAAATCCCCCGGGACAGGAGGCGGGAACACCCGACAGTTGCCCGAGAGCACAAAAAACTACCTCCCCCGGGTCACGAGGCGGGAACTCGTAACAGGTGCCCGAGACCACAGGAAAAAAAAAATCCCCCGGGACAGGAGGCGGGAACACCCGACAGTTGCCCGAGAGCACAAAAAACTACCTCCCCCGGGTCACGAGGCGGGAACTCGTAACAGGTGCCCGAGACCACAGGAAAAAAAAACTCCCCCGGGACAGGAGGCGGGAACACCCGACAGTTGCCCGAGAGCACAAAAAACTACCTCCCCCGGGTCACGAGGCGGGAACTCGTAACAGGTGCCCGAGACCACAGGAAAAAAAAAATCCCCCGGGACAGGAGGCGGGAACACCCGACAGTTGCCCGAGAGCACAAAAAACTACCTCCCCCGGGTCACGAGGCGGGAACTCGTAACAGGTGCCCGAGACCACAGGAAAAAAAAAATCCCCCGGGACAGGAGGCGGGAACACCCGACAGTTGCCCGAGAGCACAAAAAACTACCTCCCCCGGGTCACGAGGCGGGAAGTCGTATCAGGTGCCCGAGACCACAGGAAAAAAAAAATCCCCCGGGACAGGAGGCGGGAACACCCGACAGTTGCCCGAGAGCACAAAAAACTACCTCCCCCGGGTCACGAGGCGGGAACTCGTAACAGGTGCCCGAGATCACAGGAAAAAAAAAATCCCTCGGGACAGGAGGCGGGAACACCCGACAGTTGCCCGAGAGCTCAAAAAACTACCTCCCCCGGGTCACGAGGCGGGAACTCGTAACAGGTGCCCGAGACCACAGGAAAAAAAAAATCCCACGGGACAGGAGGCGGGAACACCCGACAGTTGCCCGAGAGCACAAAAAACTACCTCCCCCGGGTCACGAGGCGGGAACTCGTATCAGGTGCCCGAGACCACAGGAAAAAAAAAATCCCCCGGGACAGGAGGCGGGAACACCCGACAGTTGCCCGAGAGCACAAAAAACTACCTCCCCCGGGTCACGAGGCGGGAACTCGTAACAGGTGCCCGAGACCACAGGAAAAAAAAAATCCCCCGGTACAGGAGGCGGGAACACCCGACAGTTGCCCGAGAGCACAAAAAACTACCTCCCCCGGGTCACGAGGCGGGAACACCCGACAGTTGCCCGAGAGCACAAAAAACTACCTCCCCCGGGTCACGAGGCGGGAACTCGTAACAGGTGCCCGAGACCACAGGAAAAAAAAACTCCCCCGGGACAGGAGGCGGGAACACCCGACAGTTGCCCGTGAGCACAAAAAACTACCTCCCCCGGGTCACGAGGCGGGAACTCGTAACAGGTGCCCGAGACCACAGGAAAAAAAAAATCCCCCGGGACAGGAGGCGAAAACACCCGACAGTTGCCCGAGAGCACAAAAATCTACCTCCCCCGGGTCACGAGGCGGGAACTCGTAACAGGTGCCCGAGACCACAGGAAAAAAAAACTCCCCCGGGACGAAGGCGGGAACACCCGACAGTTGCCCGAGAGCACAAAAAACTACCTCCCCCGGGTCACGAGGCGGGAACTCGTAACAGGTGCCCGAGACCACAGGAAAAAAAAAATCCCCCGGGACAGGAGGCGGGAACACCCGACAGTTGCCCGAGAGCACAAAAAACTACCTCCCCCGGGTCACGAGGCGGGAACTCGTAACAGGTGCCCGAGACCACAGGAAAAAAAAAATCCCCCGGGACAGGAGGCGGGAACACCCGACAGTTGCCCGAGAGCACAAAAAACTACCTCCCCCGGGTCACGAGGCGGGAACTCGTAACAGGTGCCCGAGACCACAGGAAAAAAAAAATCCCCCGGGACAGGAGGCGGGAACACCCGACAGTTGCCCGAGAGCACAAAAAACTACCTCCCCCGGGTCACGAGGCGGGAACTCGTAACAGGTGCCCGAGACCACAGGAAAAAAAAATCCCCCGGGACAGGAGGCGGGAACACCCGACAGTTGCCCGAGAGCACAAAAAACTACCTCCCCCGGGTGACGAGGCGGGAACTCGTAACAGGTGCCCGAGACCACAGGAAAAAAAAACTCCCCCGGGACAGGAGGCGGGAACACCCGACAGTTGCCCGAGAGCACAAAAAACTACCTCCCCCGGGTCACGAGGCGGGAACTCGTAACAGGTGCCCGAGACCACAGGAAAAAAAAATCCCCCGGGACAGGAGGCGGGAACACCCGACAGTTGCCCGAGAGCACAAAAAACTACCTCCCCCGGGTCACGAGGCGGGAACTCGTATCAGGTGCCCGAGACCACAGGAAAAAAAAAATCCCCCGGGACAGGAGGCGGGAACACCCGACAGTTGCCCGAGAGCACAAAAAACTACCTCCCCCGGGTCACGAGGCGGGAACTCGTAACAGGTGCCCGAGACCACAGGAAAAAAAAAATCCCCCGTGACAGGAGGCGGGAACACCCGACAGTTGCCCGAGAGCACAAAAAACTACCTCCCCCGGGTCACGAGGCGGGAACACCCGACAGTTGCCCGAGAGCACAAAAAACTACCTCCCCCGGGTCACGAGGCGGGAACTCGTAACAGGTGCCCGAGACCACAGGAAAAAAAAACTCCCCCGGGACAGGAGGCGGGAACACCCGACAGTTGCCCGAGAGCACAAAAAACTACCTCCCCCGGGTCACGAGGCGGGAACTCGTAACAGGTGCCCGAGACCACAGGAAAAAAAAACTCCCCCGGGACAGGAGGCGGGAACACCCGACAGTTGCCCGAGAGCACAAAAAACTACCTCCCCCGGGTCACGAGGCGGGAACTCGTAACAGGTGCCCGAGACCACAGGAAAAAAAAACTCCCCCGGGACAGGAGGCGAGAACACCCGACAGTTGCCCGAGAGCACAAAAAACTACCTCCCCCGGGTCACGAGGCGGGAACTCGTAACAGGTGCCCGAGACCACAGGAAAAAAAAAATCCCCCGGGACAGGAGGCGGGAACACCCGACAGTTGCCCGAGAGCACAAAAAACTACCTCCCCCGGGTCACGAGGCGGGAAGTCGTAACAGGTGCCCGAGACCACAGGAAAAAAAAAATCCCCCGGGACAGGAGGCGGGAACACCCGACAGTTGCCCGAGAGCACAAAAAACTACCTCCCCCGGGTCACGAGGCGGGAAGTCGTATCAGGTGCCCGAGACCACAGGAAAAAAAAAATCCCCCGGGACAGGAGGCGGGAACACCCGACAGTTGCCCGAGAGCACAAAAAACTACCTCCCCCGGGTCACGAGGCGGGAACTCGTAACAGGTGCCCGAGATCACAGGAAAAAAAAAATCCCCCGGGACAGGAGGCGGGAACACCCGAGAGTTGCCCGAGAGCTCAAAAAACTACCTCCCCCGGGTCACGAGGCGAGAACTCGTAACAGGTGCCCGAGACCACAGGAAAAAAAAAATCCCACGGGACAGGAGGCGGGAACACCCGACAGTTGCCCGAGAGCACAAAAAACTACCTCCCCCGGGTCACGAGGCGGGAACTCGTATCAGGTGCCCGAGACCACAGGAAAAAAAAAATCCCCCGGGACAGGAGGCGGGAACACCCGACAGTTGCCCGAGAGCACAAAAAACTACCTCCACCGGGTCACGAGGCGGGAACTCGTAACAGGTGCCCAAGACCACAGGAAAAAAAAACTCCCCCGGGACAGGAGGCGGGAACACCCGACAGTTGCCCGAGAGCACAAAAAACTACCTCCCCCGGGTCAGGAGGCGGGAACTCGTAACAGGTGCCCGAGACCACAGGAAAAAAAAACTCCCCCGGGACAGGAGGCGGGAACACCCGACAGTTGCCCGAGAGCACAAAAAACTACCTCCCCCGGGTCACGAGGCGGGAACTCGTAACAGGTGCCCGAGACCACAGGAAAAAAAAAATCCCCCGGGACAGGAGGCAGGAACACCCGACAGTTGCCCGAGAGCACAAAAAACTACCTCCCCCGGGTCACGAGGCGGGAACTCGTATCAGGTGCCCGAGACCACAGGAAAAAAAAACTCCCCCGGGACAGGAGGCGGGAACACCCGACAGTTGCCCGAGAGCACAAAAAACTACCTCCCCCGGGTCAGGAGGCGGGAACTCGTAACAGGTGCCCGAGACCACAGGAAAAAAAAAATCCCCCGGGACAGGAGGCGGGAACACCCGACAGTTGCCCGAGAGCACAAAAAACTACCTCCCCTGGGTCAGGAGGCGGGAACTCGTAACAGGTGCCCGAGACCACAGGAAAAAAAAAATCCCCCGGGACAGGAGGCGGGAACACCCGACAGTTGCCCGAGAGCACAAAAAACTACCTCCCCCGGGTCACGAGGCGGGAACTCGTAACAGGTGCCCGAGACCACAGGAAAAAAAAAAATCCCCCGGGACAGGAGGCGGGAACACCCGACAGTTGCCCGAGAGCACAAAAAACTACCTCCCCCGGGTCACGAGGCGGGAACTCGTATCAGGTGCCCGAGACCACAGGAAAAAAAAACTCCCCCGGGACAGGAGGCGGGAACACCCGACAGTTGCCCGAGAGCACAAAAAACTACCTCCCCCGGGTCACGAGGCGGGAACTCGTAACAGGTGCCCGAGACCACAGGAAAAAAAAACTCCCCCGGGACAGGAGGCGGGAACACCCGACAGTTGCCCGAGAGCACAAAAAACTACCTCCCCCGGGTCACGAGGCGGGAACTCGTAACAGGTGCCCGAGACCACAGGAAAAAAAAACTCCCCCGGGACAGGAGGCGGGAACACCCGACAGTTGCCCGAGAGCACAAAAAACTACCTCCCCCGGGTCACGAGGCGGGAACTCGTAACAGGTGCCCGAGACCACAGGAAAAAAAAAATCCCCCGGGACAGGAGGCGGGAACACCCGACAGTTGCCCGAGAGCACAAAAAACTACCTCCCCCGGGTCACGAGGCGGGAACTCGTAACAGGTGCCCGAGACCACAGGAAAAAAAAACTCCGCCGGGACAGGAGGCGGGAAGTTGCCCGAGAGCACAAAAAACTACCTCCCCCGGGTCACGAGGCGGGAACTCGTAATAGGTGCCCGAGACCACAGGAAAAAAAAACTCCCCCGGGACAGGAGGCGGGAACACCCGACAGTTGCCCGAGAGCACAAAAAACTACCTCCCCCGGGTCAGGAGGCGGGAACTCGTAACAGGTGCCCGAGACCACAGGAAAAAAAAAATCCCCCGGGACAGGAGGAGGGAACACCCGACAGTTGCCCGAGAGCACAAAAAACTACCTCCCCCGGGTCACGAGGCGGGAACTCGTAACAGGTGCCCGAGACCACACGAAAAAAAAACTCCCCCGGGACAGGAGGCGGGAACACCCGACAGTTGCCCGAGAGCACAAAAAACTACCTCCCCCGGGTCACGAGGCGGGAACTCGTAACAGGTGCCCGAGACCACAGGAAAAAAAAAATCCCCCGGGACAGGAGGCGGGAACACCCGACAGTTGCCCGAGAGCACAAAAAACTACCTCCCCCGGGTCACGAGGCGGGAACTCGTAACAGGTGCCCGAGATCACAGGAAAAAAAAACTCCGCCGGGACAGGAGGCGGGAACACCCGACAGTTGCCCGAGAGCACAAAAAACTACCTCCCCCGGGTCACGAGGCGGGAACTCGTATCAGGTGCCCGAGACCACAGGAAAAAAAAATCCCCCGCGACAGGAGGCGGGAACACCCGACAGTTGCCCGAGAGCACAAAAAACTACCTCCCCCGGGTCACGAGGCGGGAACTCGTAACAGGTGCCCGAGACCACAGGAAAAAAAAAATCCCCCGGGACAGGAGGCGGGAACACCCGACAGTTGCCCGAGAGCACAAAAAACTACCTCCCCCGGGTCACGAGGCGGGAACTCGTAACAGGTGCCCGAGACCACAGGAAAAAAAAATCCCCCGGGACAGGAGGCGGGAACACCCGACAGTTGCCCGAGAGCACAAAAAACTACCTCCCCCGGGTCACGAGGCGGGAACTCGTAACAGGTGCCCGAGACCACAGGAAAAAAAAAATCCCCCGGGACAGGAGGCGGGAACACCCGACAGTTGCCCGAGAGCACAAAAAACTACCTCCCCCGGGTCACGAGGCGGGAACTCGTAACAGGTGCCCGAGACCACAGGAAAAAAAAACTCCGCCGGGACAGGAGGCGGGAAGTTGCCCGAGAGCACAAAAAACTACCTCCCCCGGGTCACGAGGCGGGAACTCGTAATAGGTGCCCGAGACCACAGGAAAAAAAAACTCCCCCGGGACAGGAGGCGGGAACACCCGACAGTTGCCCGAGAGCACAAAAAACTACCTCCCCCGGGTCAGGAGGCGGGAACTCGTAACAGGTGCCCGAGACCACAGGAAAAAAAAAATCCCCCGGGACAGGAGGAGGGAACACCCGACAGTTGCCCGAGAGCACAAAAAACTACCTCCCCCGGGTCACGAGGCGGGAACTCGTAACAGGTGCCCGAGACCACAGGAAAAAAAAAATCCCCCGGGACAGGAGGCGGGAACACCCGACAGTTGCCCGAGAGCACAAAAAACTACCTCCCCCGGGTCACGAGGCGGGAACTCGTATCAGGTGCCCGAGACCAAAGGAAAAAAAAAATCCCCCAAGACAGGAGGCGGGAACACCCGACAGTTGCCCGAGAGCACAAAAAACTACCTCCCCCGGGTCACGAGGCGGGAACTCGTATCAGGTGCCCGAGACCACAGGAAAAAAAAAATCCCCCGGGACAGGAGGCGGGAACACCCGACAGTTGCCCGAGAGCACAAAAAACTACCTCCCCCGGGTCACGAGGCGGGAACTCGTAACAGGTGCCCGAGACCAGAGGAAAAAAAAAATCCCCCGGGACATGAGGCGGGAACACCCGACAGTTGCCCGAGAGCACGAAAAACTACCTCCCCCGGGTCATGAGGCGGGAACTCGTAACAGGTGCCCGAGACCAGAGGAAAAAAAAAATCCCCCGGGACATGAGGCGGGAACACCCGACAGTTGCCCGAGAGCACGAAAAACTACCTCCCCCGGGTCATGAGGCGGGAACTCGTAACAGGTGCCCGAGACCAGAGGAAAAAAAAAATCCCCCGGGACATGAGGCGGGAACACCCGACAGTTGCCCGAGAGCACGAAAAACTACCTCCCCCGGGTCATGAGGCGGGAACTCGTAACAGGTGCCCGAGACCAGAGGAAAAAAAAAATCCCCCGGGACATGAGGCGGGAACACCCGACAGTTGCCCGAGAGCACGAAAAACTACCTCCCCCGGGTCATGAGGCGGGAACTCGTAACAGGTGCCCGAGACCAGAGGAAAAAAAAAATCCCCCGGGACATGAGGCGGGAACACCCGACAGTTGCCCGAGAGCACGAAAAACTACCTCCCCCGGGTCATGAGGCGGGAACTCGTAACAGGTGCCCGAGACCAGAGGAAAAAAAAAATCCCCCGGGACATGAGGCGGGAACACCCGACAGTTGCCCGAGAGCACGAAAAACTACCTCCCCCGGGTCACGAGGCGGGAACTCGTAACAGGTGCCCGAGACCACAGGAAAAAAAAACTCCCCCGGGACAGGAGGCGGGAACACCCGACAGTTGCCCGAGAGCACAAAAAACTACCTCCCCCGGGTCACGAGGCGGGAACTCGTAACAGGTGCCCGAGACCACAGGAAAAAAAAAATCCCCCGGGACAGGAGGCGGGAACACCCGACAGTTGCCCGAGAGCACAAAAAACTACCTCCCCCGGGTCACGAGGCGGGAACTCGTAACAGGTGCCCGAGACCACAGGAAAAAAAAATCCCCCGGGACAGGAGGCGAGAACACCCGACAGTTGCCCGAGAGCACAAAAAACTACCTCCCCCGGGTCACGAGGCGGGAACTCGTATCAGGTGCCCGAGACCACAGGAAAAAAAAATCCCCCGGGACAGGAGGCGGGAACACCCGACAGTTGCCCGAGAGCACAAAAAACTACCTCCCCCGGGTCACGAGGCGGGAACTCGTAACAGGTGCCCGAGACCACAGGAAAAAAAAAAATCACCCGGGACAGGAGGCGGGAACACCCGACAGTTGCCCGAGAGCACAAAAAACTACCTCCCCCGGGTCACGAGGCGGGAACTCGTAACAGGTGCCCGAGACCACAGGAAAAAAAAACTCCCCCGGGACAGGAGGCGGGAACACCCGACAGTTGCCCGAGAGCACAAAAAACTACCTCCCCCGGGTCACGAGGCGGGAACTCGTAACAGGTGCCCGAGACCACAGGAAAAAAAAAATCCCCCGGGACAGGAGGCGGGAACACCCGACAGTTGCCCGAGAGCACAAAAAACTACCTCCCCCGGGTCACGAGGCGGGAACTCGTAACAGGTGCCCGAGACCACAGGAAAAAAAAATCCCCCGGGACAGGAGGCGAGAACACCCGACAGTTGCCCGAGAGCACAAAAAACTACCTCCCCCAGGTCACGAGGCGGGAACTCGTAACAGGTGCCCGAGACCACAGGAAAAAATAACTCCCCCGGGACAGGAGGCGGGAACACCCGACAGTTGCCCGAGAGCACGAAAAACTACCTCCCCCGGGTCATGAGGCGGGAACTCGTAACAGGTGCCCGAGACCAGAGGAAAAAAAAAATCCCCCGCGACAGGAGGCGGGAACACCCGACAGTTGCCCGAGAGCACAAAAAACTACCTCCCCCGGGTCACGAGGCGGGAACTCGTAACAGGTGCCCGAGACCACAGGAAAAAAAAAATCCCCCGGGACAGGAGGCGGGAACACCCGACAGTTGCCCGAGAGCACAAAAAACTACCTCCCCCGGGTCACGAGGCGGGAACTCGTAACAGGTGCCCGAGACCACAGGAAAAAAAAACTCCCCCGGGACAGGAGGCGGGAACACCCGACAGTTGCCCGAGAGCACAAAAAACTACCTCCCCCGGGTCACGAGGCGGGAACTCGTAACAGGTGCCCGAGACCACAGGAAAAAATAACTCCCCCGGGACAGGAGGCGGGAACACCCGACAGTTGCCCGAGAGCACAAAAAACTACCTCCCCCGGGTCACGAGGCGGGAACTCGTAACAGGTGCCCGAGACCACAGGAAAAAAAAAATCCCCCGGGACAGGAGGCGGGAACACCCGACAGTTGCCCGAGAGCACAAAAAACTACCTCCCCCGGGTCACGAGGCGGGAACTCGTATCAGGTGCCCGAGACCAAAGGAAAAAAAAAATCCCCCGGGACAGGAGGCGGGAACACCCGACAGTTGCCCGAGAGCACAAAAAACTACCTCCCCCGGGTCACGAGGCGGGAACTCGTATCAGGTGCCCGAGA